>CATIWO010043774.1:0-10943 GCA_949673435.1 Macaranga tanarius
AAGGACCATATGCACCATTATGTCCAAGATTGTGATTGTTGACTTAAGTGAATATCCATGCAATCACAAATCTTACGTCACATGTTCGATCCACTCATCACATGAGTATCCACATGTCTATTCTGATAACTCATATCAAGTAGAATGAGACTCACTACCTCCCACTATCGATATCACATACCGATCAAGGAAAATAGATAGAGGTAATAGTCTAGGGATTAATACTACCCTTATATTAATCCAACGACTATGAATATTTATAGCATATATACCAAATGAGTTTGTCACTCATATTATCAACTCTTGATAATAAACTCATTTAACATAATACTACGGGTAAATACTCAAATAAACAAACACTTAACATAGAGTGTAGGTTCACTCAAACTTCTATTGAATCCCATCTTCATTAAACAACAATCAATTCTACTGTACCATACTCTAGGGGCCTATTTTAACCCGTATAAAGCTTTCTTCAAGAGACACACTTTAGATTCATTCCCCTTGCTCATAAATCCTTCTAGCTATTAAATAAAAACCTGCTCATCAATCTTGCCATTAAGAAAGGAAAATTTTACATCAAGTTAGTGAATTTTCCATTGATTCTCAGCTGCCAATGCAAGTAAAAGCTTGATAGTGTCAAGCCTTGCTATAGGTGTGAAAGTTTTAGAAAAGTCTACACCAAATTCCTATGTATAACCTTTCACAACTAATCTGGCCTTCAACTTGTTCACAGTCCCATCTCTATTCAGCTTAGTCTTATAAACCCACTTTACTCCAATCACTTTCTTTTCAAGTGGTCTTTCAACGAGTTCTCAAGTCTAATTTTTGAGAATCGTATTAAACTCCTCCTGCATCGCATCTTCCCAACCTACATATTTGATAGCTTTATCATAGCTACCAGGTTCAATAACAGCCACATTACATCTTTTATAGACGTCAGCAAGTGATCTAGTGCCTCTAACTCCTTCTTCATTACTATCAGAGGTATTTACATCATATTCTTCTGGTTCTTGAATGACTTGCTTCTCATGGTGAATTATACCACCATTCTCCTAATTACACGATGCTTTTTCATCAACTTTACCATCTCTTCTCACGATGACTTTATCTTTCAAGGGATTGTAAATTCTATATCCTTTCACATTAGTGTTGTAGCCAATCAGAATGCCAATCTCTGATCTTTCATTTAGCTTGATCCTCTTTACTTCAAGCACATGTACATGGAAAACGCTGCCAAACACTCTGAGATGTTCAACATATGGCTTAGAACCAAACCAGGCTTCAAATGGTGTCTTGACTTTAAGAGCATTCATTGGCAACCTGTTTAGCAAATAAACTGAAGTGCTTACACCTTCAGCCCAGAATTTTTTTAGCAAGATTTTTTCAAACAAAATACACCTAGTCATCTCCATAATTGTCCTATTCTTCCTCTCACTCATACCATTTTACTATGGTGTGTATGCATTTATGAACTGGTGCTCAATTCCTGCTTGCTCACAAAATTCTTGAAACCTATTGGACTTATACTCAGAACCATTGTCAGATCTCAGCATTTTTAGCTTTAAACCTGATTGCTTTTCAACCCAAGTTTTGAATTTCCAAAATAAAGATGATACATCAGATTTGCTTTTCAAAAAATACACCCAACTCATCCTAAAAAAATCATCAATGAAAGCTATATAATATAAGCTTCCATTCAAAGATGTATTAGGCATTGGTCCATACAAATCCATATGAACCAATTGAAGTTTCTCTGTGGCTCTCCATGACTGACTAACTGGAAAAGATTTTCTCTTTTGTTTGCCTTTGTCACACACTTCACAAATAGAATTGCTTTCACAAATAGCAGGCAATTTATCAATAAGTTCATGAGCATGCATTTTAATGAGTGAACCATAGCTAAAATACCCCAACCGTCTATGCCATAAAGCAGATTCATCAACTGAAGTGCAAAGAGCTTTATCAACAAAATTCAACTTGTTTAACTCTAGAGAAAAAACCTTATTTCTCATTTTTACTTTGATCAACTCAGCCCCATAAGGATTATAGATAATGCAATTTTTATTTTTGAATAGAAAAGAATTGTCCTTCTCCAATAGCTACCACACATTTAACAAGTTTTGAGCAATTTTAGGTACATAAAGAATATCAAAAATAACCTTTGTACCTATTAGAGTGCATACTGAAACTGAGCCTTTCCCTTAAGCCTGAATTCTAACTTCATTGCCCACTTTGACATTTGTTTTGCAAGATTTGTCTAATGTGGAGAAAAGAGTGACATCTGCAGTCATATGTCTGGTACAGCCACTGTCAATGAGCCAAACCTTTCTGCTGCTTGACTCCTCCATACATGTTGCCATAAATAAACTTTCTTCACCATGTTGAGTTTGTGTCTCAGCAACTTGGGCTTGTTGTCCTCGGCTTTTATTTTTGTAAATTCTTGCAATGTGGCCTTTCTGTCCACATTTTTTACAATGTGCATCAAGTCTGAACTAGCAATACTTTGCTTTATGAGTGGTCTTATTGCAATGAGGGCAAGGTGGAAATTTTTCCTTTTTACTAGCTGAACTACTACTCTCAGCTTGGTCCCTTTGCTTGCTGCCTCCAAGTTTAGGCTGTGTCTTGTGCTGTGGTGCTTACATTTCCTTTTGACTTATAGCAAAAGCACCTTCCATCAAGTGGTTTTTCCTAAATGCTCTCCTGGTCTTAAGTGCTTCTAGAGCACTGATCAAATCTGTCAGCTTCAAGGTTGTATGTCTCTAGAATCCTCCAAAGAAGAGATCTTTCATTCAAATTTTTCAGGCAAACTTATCAAAAGTTGCTCAACAACTCTGCTTTCAGGCATAGGTTCACCAAACAGCCTGATCTTATTCACAAGGGCCATTATCCTATCAGTAAACTCTTTTACACTTTCTGTCTCCTTCATTCTCTCCAACATGAGCCTCTTTTTGAGATTGAGAACCTGCATTTGCTTGGTTCTTGTAGTGCCATGATACTCCTCCTTTAAAAAATCCTAAATTTCCTTTGCTGTAGCACAACAGATGATTTTGTCAAAGATTGCATCAGAAACCGCCGAATGAATGCAAGTCTTGGCTTTAAATCTTTTGGCTTTTTCTTCTTCATACACTCTGACTTGTGCCATAGTTGGATTATCAGGTAATAGAGCTGGTTCTCTTTCAACTTCAGCATATTCTCACAAGTTAAAAGCCTGCAAATAGCACTCCATTTTGACTGCCCAAGTTGCATAGTTATCATCTGTAAGTGTTGGAGGTGGAACAATGGCAAAACTGCTGTGACTTGAAACCTTTTTTTTAACACTCAAAAAGAAGAAAGAAGATGAAGAGAAGGGGTTTTGGTGTTTGGTATTCTGGTAGGGAAGAAGAGCCTTACTTATTTTCTCTCAAAAAGGAACTTAATTTGCACAGGTCCCTCAAGAACATGAGAGCTCTGATACCAATTGTTAAAAATATAGAGAGGAAAGAACAAGAAAACTAAAGCTTTGAAGCTTATATATCTGCATTTAACCAAAGTTGGTTTTTAAATACAAAAGAAGCTAATGATAGCAGAATACAAAGAGTTTACAAGTAACGAAAAAGTAGAAAATAAGCAACATGCTTCTCTAAAGCTAAACATGCAGTGGCTACATAGGGAGGTGACTTAACTATTTTAAACAAGTAGCTAAAAAACAAAATGCATCTTGCAAGTAATTTTCTACAGCAATTAAAGACAAAATAGATTAAGACAAAGCTAAGCACATGCTTAATGTCTTAACAATCTAGTTTATCATGAACGTACTAAACACATAGAGATTGATTGCCACATTGTTCATAAAAAGATCTCATAAGGTTTAATTACTTTGCTACCTGTCACTTCTTCAAACCAACTAGCAGACCGCTTCACTAAATCTTTGCCACCTAGCAATTTTCATGCTTCCATTTCCAAACTAGGTATTTATGACATCTACGCCCCAGTTTGAAGGGGGTATTAGAGTTGTTGATGTGCTGCTGATGTAATGTTGTTGGATCATTGTTGTTACTATTGTTATTGTTATGTTAAGTTGTTACTACTATATCGATGTTGCTTCTTATCATCTGCTATGATCTTCTGCCAATCTTTGATCATGCTGATTAGCTTAATTAATAGGTGTACAGTGGAGATTTAATTCTGCTAGTGATAAACATCGCGAGCTCCTTATGTACTAGCTAGTTAGTTTTAGAGTTAGTTCTTTTCTATCTAATTAGTTAAGAGACAATTACAAATTATTATGTATTCTTTTACCAGCTCAGCATAAGAGCTGATATAATTCATTGTAACCTAGGTAGCACGGAAATGGGAAACAAAGAAACAGGAAACGGAGAAACGGACAAGGGGAAACGGCTTTTCTCAAAAATATAGGAAACGGGGACACCGGGGTCAATTTATAAATATTATAAATATAGGGGTCAATATATAAATATTAAAAATATAGGGGTAAATTTACAAATATAAAAATTATAAAATTTAATTTATATGAATTATAAATTAAGTTCAATTTAAAAGTGTATTTTTCATGGTTAATGATATTTTTTATCATAAAAATAATTCTGAAATATGTTCAAAAATATTATAACAATATTTATAAATAAAAAAAAATTCTTTTACAACTCAAAATCAACAAATATTTATTTTATCCTATATTTATAAATAAAATAATAAGTTAATAACACCCTTAATATTATATAATTTTAGAGAGAATGAATTAAGATTGTGGAATTAGAGATTAAGGCACCCTTAAACTTTATTTTATTTTTGGAAACGGTATCAAAACTTTATTTTATTTGCAAAAATAATTTTGAAACGTTTACGTTTTCGACACAAGACGCGTCTTTTTATAATAGAGATGCCGTGCATCATAGCTTACAATAACAAGTCAAATGCAGGAGTGAAACCAGCCCAGCCGAAAATTTTTGTCAGTTCGGGCTTTAGTTTATTTATTATCAAAGGAACTGCTCACTATATTTTTTTAGTTCTAATTACTTAAAAAATTTTGAATTTTTTATCATTTAATAATTTTAATTTGTACTTACAAGTTTTTAAAAATTCAGTATTATACTACAAATTTTTTTATTAAAAATAACTTTCAATAAAATTATATAGTTATTTTTTATGAAGTGATACTGAAACAAGTTTTTATTCAATAAAATAAAATTATTTTCCACTTTTAAATCATAAAGTTTATATCTAGTGATTGAAATTCAAATAAAATTGTACGAGTTAAGAACCAATCAATATATATAAATTTGATTAGAAAATTTATACTTCATGAAATTTGAAGAATAAAAACTAAAAATTTAATGAAAATAGATTTTTTTATACTTGAAATGTCATTGAGCGACTTAATAGGATTATCACTAACAGTGGCCTTAAAAAGACTGAGATATCTGGATTTGGGGCAAACCACCGCTATGGAAAGATTAATGAACTAACAATTTCTTTTTGCTGATTCAATATTTTATTTCAATAAAAACTTAATTTGGTGTCATCACATAAAAAATAACCATATAATTTCAATAGAAACTATTTTTTATAAATAATTTATTGTATGGTAATAAATTTTAAAAATTTGAAAGAACGAACTGAAATTGTTAAATAGTGAAAAGTTCAGGATTTTTTTAGTAATTAGGCCTTTTCTTTTTATTGTTTTCACAAGGCTAAATGAACTTAGAAAAATTTTAGAAAATATAAAATAAAAATTAAATATATTTATTAAAAATTTTAAAATAAATTATTTACTAAATAAATTATAACATATTTAGTAAAAAAGATTATTTTAATAATTTTTAAAAATATTTTTTATATTTATTATAAGTAAAAATTGATATATTATATATTAATATTAAACTATTAATATATTAAAATTATAAATTAGCTTGTTAGTTTTATTTAAATTTATTCACGAGTTTTATAAGTTGACTTTTATATAGTTTGAACTCATTTTATTTACTAAACGACTTTAATATAGGAGTTTGAATGAACTTTTATCAAATTTAAAATAGTTTATGAGCAATTCAATTTGTTTACACATAGTTATTATTATTATTATTATTATTTACCAAAAGAAAACATATAAAAAAAAAGGCATTTAACCAAAATAAAATTTATCGTCGTTACTCTTGGCAATCAAAATTACTTTGAAAGAAAATGACACAATCATCTTTAATATTTGCAAAAACTAAACGTTTCTTTCAAATCCTTATCATCCATACCAACCTCAACTTTTATATAGATTAATTCATTCAATATCTCAAAGCTTTCTCGCTTCACTCTTTTTTTTTTTTAAATAAAAATTTAAAATTAGCATAGCGTAATTTGACCACCCAATGTCTTATAATTAAAAGATATCTTTCACCATCAATCAAAAAAGTATTACATCACATAATTTAGCACACGATTAGCTTTTGTTTTTATTTAAGCACTATAGGTAGGTTAAAACTTTTCCTTTTGCACTTAAATATTAATGTAGGCATGATCTCCTAAAAACTTCATTTCTTTGATTTTTGAGAAGTCTAGCCAGGTTTTTATGGGTATTTTTGGATTAGTACGAACAAAAATCTAAAATCTAAAACAAATTCAATATCTATCATGGCCACCTTTCTTTATATCCAAAACAAATTCAATCTTTCATGAATTTATGATGCCGTTAAAAGACCTCTTTTATCTAAAATTTAATTATTTTGCTGGTAGGGTGATTTGTTAGAATATATATATATATGACATATACTTATACATGTAATAATGGTTGGATCTCTTTCTTTGAAGAAAAAAAAAAAAGAGTAAATAAATGAATTTGCAAAAGCAAATCACGTTGGTGACAAAGACTATTATTGCTCTCGTCAAAATTGCTTTAAGATTGCCTTCTCATGATGACTATATATATATAATTAAATGCAAGCACAAATCGGCCTGTAAAGTTAGTATAATAAAGTTGTTTAAGATATATATTTTACGAAATTCAGGTGAATTTGATCAAAAGATATATGGAACTTGGCTTATAATTGTACCTAACTATATATATAATTAATATCTCACAAAAAACAAAAGAATATTAGATCTCCTAGAAGTTACCATGTTAGATACCTTATTAGCAGTCATTATAAATTTAATTTAATGTTAATAAACGACTGGGGTTAATCAGGTTCGATCTACGAATTATCGATAGCAATAGCGATACAACAACATAACCTAATTTAACCTAATTTAAATACAACAACAATATTTTTCTTATATTGATAAAACAATATTGTACTGCCGGTCCAATCACAAATTAAGATAGAAGATAAATAGTTACATATCTGATTTGAAATGAATCTTTCTTTCACTTATATGCATTTGTCAACTATGATTCTGGCTCGCAATATATATTAAGTTGTTTTTGAAATAACAGTTTAATTAATAGTCTAGAAAATTTTATAATCACAAACTTACAAGAAGAAAAATAAAATGAAGATCAATACTTAACTTGTTTCTAGTCATTGGCAGAAAAAATATTTATTATTATATATTATTTTTTTAATTAATAAAAAGATCAAGTAACTGAAACATTAAATTATTCAGAAAATAGTTTATTTTAAACCAAGTGTAAATTAATTATGTAAATCAATAACGGTCAATTTAAATTATATACATTTGAAGCTCCCACATTTGAATGTCCATGCCTGCAAAGAAATAGCTATTAGACTACCGTTTTAGTACTAAGGTTATTACATAATTTAAAGAGCTGGTAGTATAAAGGGTAATTAAAGGAGAAGACTATCATATTTAAAGGAGAAGACTATCCGCAATGTGTAGTTCAACACTTTAATGGGCTTATAAAGGATTCGAAATGGGAGAAAGTCTTGTACGCATAAAACCCATTCGTTTCCTTGTCAATTTCAAGAGTTTAACTGATGCATCCTTAGCTTTGAACTTTGAATGCTTGAAAATCTTCACCTATCACCACACATTTATCATCATATTTGTTGACTTATTACAGCAAATTAATCTGAATATTTTTGCAAGTTGTTATTCAAAAATTCAATTTTCAAAATTGTTGGCTGGGTTCATTACAGAAATAATGAACGTATAATTTTTCAACTCCCATCTTCTAGTATAAATAGAAGTATACTGGAGGAACCTGTTCAATCCTGGAGGATAACAGCTGCCTACTTTCTAAAATCCTTAAGGATAATGTTCTATACAACCCAAGCTTTCTGTTTCTCTCCATTTTCTTTACATTTTTCTATCACTTAGATCATTTAATTTCTCTATTAATGAAAAAAAAAAAAAAAAAAAGGAAAAGGAAAGATATAGAAATGGATTCAAGTCATGGCATTGAAGGAAAGAAAAAGAGTTGTAAATGTTGATATATAATAGAGTTGACTAATGATGCACAACTAACTAAAGTTACGTTAACTGCATGAAAGACTTTTGACAAAATGGAAATAATATAATTTAAGTTCATCAATTATAAATTCAGTTTTCAGTGATGACTAGTTGTGAAACTGAGGACTAATATTTATGTCCTTTTTTTTTTTTTTTTTCGAAGTTATTAATATTTATATCCTAATAATATAATTAAAATCTTGTTATTCGTATTATGGAATTTTTTTTTTTAACGTTTTAAGCTCTGTGGGCTCCTGGGAGAGCGGGGAAGGGAAATTAAACTCCGCTCTACTATCGCGGATAGTTGATGTTAAATTCCACACGGAAAGAGTCCGGAGATATATATCCCTCACGAATGAGGGGATAAATCCCCAAGGGTGAGGGTGGGTCTTGGTGTGGCAAACGCCACACCACCCAACCAGCCAAGTTGGGTTTTCGTATTATGGGATTGGACAGTTATATATATAACCTCCATTAATCAAGTCTAAGTTTGTAGATTGTTGACTACTTAGGGAGATCTGTCTCTTCTTCCTTATTTTTCAACAATAATTTTTTTGTCTCCCCCACCAACCATCTTTTAAATTAGTGGTGATATACTGATATATAGTTGTGATGATAATAACAATGAAAATTTGTGTTGATTTTTTTTTTGAATCAGACTTTGGTATAGATTAATTGAAACTGAATTATAGAATAAAATAGTCATTGAGTGAATTATGATATTATATCAACACAATTTGAAAAAAAAATTATATTTTTTTAATTATTACTTAATTAATTAAATTCAGATTTTAAAACTTTATAATTATATTTATCTTTGAAAATATACTTGTTGACTTGAATGAATGAAAAATTGCAATCTCGTCAAACAAAAATTCCACTATATGTATCATTTATTTTTCTGTAAATTGATATAAACGATAAAAAATCATATATGTAAGAAATTATTTGATATGAAGATGAATATCACATAACCTACACTTATTATTTCAAAATAACCGACACTTATCATTTCAAATATTTAATTATTGTGCATCAAACTACATGCTATATCACCATATAAATCAATCATTATCACTCAACCAAATATGGATTCATAATTGTTAATTGGTAACCAAGACCAAGATGCACTCCTCAAAGAAAAAAAAAATTGTAATAATTAATTGGTATAATTTATTTTATGTTTTACTTAGATTTTATTGTAATAATTAATTTCAATTGTAAATAATAACAACAATAAAGAAAATTTTTTTATTGTTAATTAAATGCTAAGCATTTTAACAGTTAATAAAAGCAGTGTCTTAAGCTAAATCTGGAAGCATGTGAAGAAGAGAATAATTAGAAGGTCACTATTAAATTATGATTAGTTTGTTGAGCAACTCGATTAGTGTCTTAAATCAAGTGACATCACCGATGACACCATCAATGGAGTTAAATTTTAGCCACCCATTTCTACAATTAGAATGTGGAGATCAACTTAATCATATATTTGATTAGTTAGTTTTCCAAAATGTTTGTTGAAGTCAACTAACTACATACAAGAGAGAGCTCTATATAGTCCCGCCTAGATAGCCTGATGGCTAAGGTAGTGAACATTCAGATAAAGGACGGGGTTCGAATCTCCTCCCTCTGCTCTATCAAGATCTCATTAAGAATTAAATCGTATGGTCCATAATAATAATAAAAAAAAGCCCTACATACATATTCTGCAAATAAAATTGATATGGGTACACATAGTAATAATATTTTAACTATTTTATAATCCTTATGTTAATGTTTGGATCCATGCAAGGAGACAAAGTATAGCGTCATTGCTTAGCTAATGCAGTCCAGTACAAGAACAAATTTGGAAATATTGCAACAAGACTTATTCGTTTATGGTGTATTAATCGTGTAAATCCTCAGATGCAAACTAATATATATTTATTTAACTATTATAAATAAAATAATATAATATAATATTAATCAATTAATTAAATCATTTTGATAAAATGAAATAATTTCAACAAAAAAATGCAGAGTTCAAGAGTTTATTACAATGACTTAAGCCGTTGTTACTTATAGTAGCTTTCAATGGCAGAACCAAGAGAGGCAAGGAGGTGCCACCACCCCGCTTGGCCAATATATATATATACTTACTTTTTTATTTGAGAAAAAAATTGGTACTACAATAACTTAAGCCGTTGTTATTTAAATTTATAGTAATTTTGGTACCATATCAATCTTTGTAAAATGTAGGGTTGTAGGGAAGTCGAACTACTCGTTAAATACTCAAAATTTAACTTTATAAATGATTGTTCAAACTTATATAATAAAACTCGTTTAATAAACGAGAAAAATTCAAAATATATAAAATTCGTCTCATGAAATTCGTGAACAAATTCAAATAAAAACTCATGAAATATCTCATAATTTTAATATATTAATAATTTGGTATAACATATGTAATATATACATTTTTATTCATAATAAATGTAAAAATATTTAAAAAAATTATTATTAGAACAAATATCATAATTTTGTTAGATATATTAAAATGT
>CATIWO010043800.1:0-31725 GCA_949673435.1 Macaranga tanarius
GCTGTAATTTTTTTTCAAAATAAATAATATTGTTGGTCTCACCCACCTCAAATTGGTTTCCAGATGTTTGTTGAGATGATAGGGTTTCTTCTGGCAGCCTCAACTCATCCAGATGATCCCTTGAACTGGGGTGCAGCCATCTTCCTCTGCTGCAAACAAAAATCCCCTAACTGATGAGTAATTATATTACTTCAACCAAATATAGACTGATCTTATGTTGCAGTCCAATTATATAACTGATTTAGAAATTTCAAGCCAAGTATATCCCCTCCAGTTTCAGATAGAGCTTTCTTGCAGTCCATCATCCTAGCTCCTGTTTCTTCTCTCAGTTGTTTAACAAGTACAGCAGAAACTGCTACTGCTGGTTTTCTGAACAAGCACACGCATATGTAGAACTTAGAACATTTCCAGAATTGTGAGTTTGTCCTTCCAAAGTAATAAAGAAAAAAGAGAGAAATTCCTACTATAAATATTTAAACCCAGGTATTGTCTTCAGAATTTTCCTAAAATCTCATCATTTGACACAGATTATTGATCTTTAGCATTTGCAAGGCTTGATTGCAGTTTCTCAAGCTCATCCGTTAGAGGCCTGGAAGCTAACCATGGCTCGGTGGTATGTGTAAAATACAAAATATGTGTAAAATACAAAAAGACCTCCGTCCTTTGTTAATTGCAGGACATTCGACAAGCTATATTGAAGTTGTAATCCAATGTTTTAGCAAAAGTAAATTAAAATAAATTTCTTACATTGTTCCATATCAACCATTTTCTGTAAAATCCCTAACCATGACAACGCACACTGCATCTCTGTGAAATCCCTAACTATGACAACTACAACTGCATCCACAAAATCCACAGACACACAACACCTACTATAATTCATTCATACATCCTACCAATTACAAAGCCAACCAAGAAAATGCACATTATTTTTAGCCATTTACAAATCCACTGCAACTTCCTTTTCTGCTGCCCCTTCTTTTTTGGTTCAATTTCATTCTCCATTTTTCACAATAAACCTAGTATAACAACTCGGGCGCGGTATGGCATGGGTGCATCATGCCACTGAAAAAAATCACAGCTGCCATTCATCTACAAAAAATATAAAAACACATCAAAATGAAAACATATGAAAAATATTCAATTTTTTTAGCTCTTTCACGAACCATATCTCTAAGAATATCAAAATTCAAACTACATTCTAAAAAACACAACTTCTATAATCACCCCATATCTTTGACATCTAAAGAAATGCCTCCCTGGATTCATCTTTGTCCAAGACGTCCTCAGAATGGCTGCTTCTTGGCATCGACAATTTGGGACTAAGATATGCTCCATTTCTTTTGAAGAATAAAGAAGAGGGTTGAAGATTGATTGAAGATCATCCAAATTGTCCAATGTACAGTGGGTTAGCTGTGTACAAGGTGTGTGTGGAAGAAGATTTGGTGCGTTTGTCGATGGGAGCGAAGAAGAGCGAAGAAGAAGAGCACGTTGATTTTGGGTGAGGTTAAAATTAGGGTAGGTTAGGTTAAAATTAGGGTTAGGGTAACAAATGAGGTGGCAAGATGACGTGGTAAATTCGCTGAGTAGGATTGCTGACGTGGCGAATATTCTAAGAATATTCCTTCTCCGGCTACCAGCTGGACACAAAACTACCAGGTGACTGGCGGATGAAACTTAAATTAAAGTTTGGTACCCAATATGAAACCAATTGAAGTTTAGTACCCAAAATGAAATAAGTGTAAAGTTTGGTGACCTCTGAAATAATTAACCCGTATTATCCAAAGAAACATTGTCATTCTGTGCGAGTGTAAGGTCATAAATAGTATTAAACTTAAACGATGTCGTTTCAATAGCTGGATGCGGGTTCCTGTGAACTGTGGCAAAATTTGAAATTTTTTTGAAATCAGGGGCTTGAAAAATACTGTAGATGAACAATGAAAATTTAGCCTCAACTTTATATCTATTAAATAGATTATTTGTAAATAATTTTAGTTCAATGTGTATTTCGTTATGTTTGTTTCTTATTTTTGCCGTCTTTTTCACTTAATCTAGGTAATATCCCTCTTTCCTTAAAATGAATCTATGGATACATTTTGAATTTTGTTCAACATCTAAATTCTACTTTCATATATTTGTTGATGATGGTGCTCAAAGTACATGTGACTTTCTTTGTTGTTTCATTTTTAAGAGTAAGGGGGTGTTTGATAACACCACTTAATGCTGAAAAATAATATATTCAGCACTTAATTATTTTAAGTTGGTTTGATATCCCAAAATGGACCCAACTTAAATTATTTAATTAAGTTAAAAAGTACTTAAAATAATAAATTAAAACTTTTGACTTAAAATATTTACTGAACACATTAAGTTATTCAGTTTTAAATTTTTTTTATTAGATTAACTATTTTGTCCTTATTATTTAAAAATATTATTCACTTACCAATATCACAAAATTAAATAGGTAAAATTGATCACTTTTAGTTATCAAACAGATTTATTTAATTCAGTACTTAAAAAATTCAGTATTTATTATATTCATCATTCAGCACTTAATTTTCAGTTTTATCAAACACCATCTAAGATTAAATTTGAGAGTGTTTGAATAGCTTTTATTAGTTATTTTAAGAGTTTATCGAGTTAAATATAGTGATGGTTATCCAATTTTGCACTTATTAGAATTTCATTACTTAACTTCAATTTATTTCTTTTTAGTAACTTAACTTTAATTTTATTTCAAAACGAATATTGCTAAACATTTTTAGTTCTCTAAATTTTTCTTTTAAACTTCTTTAATCCTTAAATTTTTTTACTTTTCAATTTAGTCTTAAAATTTCAAAAAGTCTTAGAAAATTATTCTCTTTTATGATCAAATATTATTAGTATACTGGGGATAAAGTATCATTTCTCAAGATAATTTTTAAATTTTTGTTGATTTTCATATGGTTAGAAAAATATGGACTTATTTGTCAACTTTCTTTAATTTTAGACTAAAATAGTAATTTTGAGTAATTTATGAATCAAAATTTTTATTGATGACTATTGTGAAACTAAATAGACATTTGGTAACTAAAATGATACAAATTAAAGTTCGATGACCTAATTGAAATTAAGCCAAAGTTAGGTAATCTTTGCAGTAATTAACTGGAGTTTCTCCTTCTCTCTTTTTGTTTCGTTCTAAAATCACCTTCTCTGTATATTGTATTCTTCTATCTTTTTTGATTGTTTAGGTTCGAAATTTGACATGAGAATTTTTAGAGGCCCAAGAAGCATAAAAGGAAGAAGGTGGATGCAAAGGTGTTTCATTATTCTTTTCTTTTTTTGCTAGAGGTTTTTAAGTTTTTGAATTTTTTAGATTTATAATAGATTAGTTCATTGGACTAAAGTTTCATGTACTTTTTTTTTTTTTTTTATATTAATGAAATCTGCTTTGTTACCGTGGCAAAAAAAATGTATGACAGAAAAAAGATTTTTATTTTCTGATGAGTCTACATTTGTGTCTCACTAAAGTAGTATTATATTCCTACACAAACATAAAATTACTAAATTACCGCATTTAGTAATGCACAAGAACACATAAAATAAATATTTATTGCTGTATTTTAATTAAAATAAATAATAAAAAATTTATATTAGAAATGAGATGCAAGTATCGATTTAATAATGTTGTGTTGAAAATAAATATAATAAATTGTAAGTAAACTTTATATGTAAATAATATGAAAAGAATTAAATTTAAAATTTGGTATAAAAATAAAACTATAAAAAATTAAATTTCATCTATTTTACATATATTAAATTTCTAAAGAGACAAGAATGACAATAACATATCAAGCCACCATGCCGACTAGGGTTGTAAGAGTTGCTAAGAGCTTGACTTGATAAAATTGTCGCAGAATTATACATTCACGCTGTTTTGGTGTAGAAAATGATGCTCTATTAGAATGTTGTTTAAATTGCATTCTCTAAATTCACATGAAAAATAACATAGATTGAAATTACTCTAAAATAACTAAAACAAAATTTAAGATTTCAGAAAAAAAAAAATGAAAGTCTTGATGGATACGACCTTACATTCATCACCCAATTCCTATCCCAGTGATGAATATAGTAGTGATGATAATAGATAAGAAAGACAAATTAGAGAAAGTATTTTTATGATAACTTTTGTTTAAGAAAAGTAATCTATTTTATTTAGCAAATTTTATTTTAATTTATAAAAAATATAAAAAAAGTTATTATTTTTTTATAAATATAAAAATTAGTTTTTTTTTTTGGTTATAAGTTGATATATTTTTTGTTAAATTACTGCTTTGCACTTTTTATGAAATTAACTTTTATATTTGAAAATAATTTTTATTAATTGTAAGTATTCTTTCTTAAAGTTAGTATTTTTGTAAAAAAGCATGTTTTATAAAATTAAGATTTTTTTTAAATATAAAAATTTATTGTTATTAACTTTTATTTTCGTGACTACCACTATTTTTTATTAATTTACAATATTTTATATACAAATTAAAATAATTTTACTTTATCAAAAATAAAGTTATCATAGAAAGCACGGTTAAAACAACAAGAAGTGCTTTTTTATGGGTTAATTGTCATTAACCACTTTGCTAGTAGCAAGTTTTTTATATTTAAATATATTACTAGTGCTATTAACAATTATTGAAAGCAACGGGTGGAGGTTATTTTCGTTTGAATGATACATATGGATGTATTAATTTTAAATTTTAAATTTTAATATTAAATATTGAATTGATGAATTTTTTTTTTTTTTAACAGGATGATTATATCATTCATTGCAAGAGAAGTTAAGCAAGGCCAAACCTTACACAGCTCTAAAAAGTTGACAAACTGCCAACCTATGCATCAAGGAAGCATCAATACACCACTAAAACAACTAAAAACCATTACTTGCTCAGATATCCTAATTCAAAGGACCACTTTTAGTCGACTTATTGTCTCATTCTCAACTGATGAGGGATGACCAAGCCAGACTAATGAGTGTACATGATTTTAAAAAGAAAAAAAAAACTAAACTAAAAACAAAAGTCATAACTACAAACTTTGATATAAACTAGAGACTCCTGTACATATCCAAACAGAGCTTATTGTGGGAACCGGTGATACCCAGCTCCTGGACTGGTTCCGAATCAATGGCATCTGAAGCTTTTCAATCTTGGCCTTCTTGATCTATCCTGTTGTGTGGTCTTTTCTATGCTATGTAAGTTGGCTAAGATTGACAAAAAGTGTCGGCTGCCTCTGGATCGGTTCAGGATCTGGAAAAGGAGCTTCCTTCGAGAGATAGAAGATGACTGATAAGGTTCATCTCATGAGAAACATGAGTCCTAATCCAGATCTTAAAGATTGCAGCAAAATGAGAGTGAAATCTGTACAAGAGAAGCAAAACTCCTAACAGAAAAAAAGATATATAAATATTACCCTAAAACTAGGTAAAACTCTATTATATAGATTTATTTATATATATAAACATTAGACTGAGAAGAATTTTGGTGATTTTTTGGCCAAAAAACTACCAAACCAGAACTCAAAGAAAGAAAGAAGATGAAGGAACAGTGGACGAAAAGGCTATCAGAGCTATGAACAAAAAGGCTATCAATTGATGAGTTTATAAATATAACGGGTGGTATATATTGAATATATAAAAAATAGAAAAAAGTATATTTTTAATCTATTTAGTTTCAATTTGTGATAAATTTAGCTCTGTAACCCTTTTATTATACTTTTGTACCTTATGTTTTATATTCTTTTTACATTTTAATAAAATTTCTCACTAATTAATATCATAATTATTTTATAATATAATACTAATACGATATTATATTTTAATAGTATGATAATTTTATATGCAATTTATTATTAATCTAACTATTTAAATATTTTTACAATATTTTAAATTTATTTTAAAAATTAATTATTTTTTTATCATATAATTAAATATACATCTAAATTTTATTTATTATGAGTAATTGTAGCTAATGGAATGCTATATCAGTTAAATGATTTTACTATAAAATATGCATATTATTTTAATACTAAATTCCAAATTTTTAATGATATTGTTTAGGGAAAAGGTGAATACATCCTTAATAGTTTGTTCTAAATACATCCTTAATATTTTATTCTAATCTTATATCTACCATGAATATTTAAGTACAAATGTGCTCATATCATTTTAAAAATTATATATTAAACCTCTTCTTATAAACGGTATTTACTCTCACCGTTACCGGGTCTATTATTTATGACAAGTATAAAGAAAGATATTACATAAAATATATTTTGACTCTAACATTTATAATAAGAAATAAATTTACCCTTGAAAAATTTAAGGACAATTAAAGACAAAAAGTTTTTAAAGAAATATGTAAATTCTTATCTAATAAAAATATTAAATAACTGATTATTTTTTTATACTCATGAAATCTACTAATAGTAATATGATATTAAAAATATGAAAATTAATTTTTAAAAATTATATAAATTCATTCCATTTTATTGCAAAAAAAAAAAAGAAATATTTAAATAAAAGAAACTCATTTCATCCTATATAAGATTTCATTTTTTATTAACTCCAAAAAGAAAAATAAATAAATATTTTTTTTTATTTTGAAAGTTAAAAAAAAAAAGGAAAAAATTATTTAGCATGAAATGAATTTTTTATTTAAATGTTTCTATTTTTTAAAAAAATGGGATGAGATTTTTAATAAAAGATCCCATAAAAAATTAGTAAATACCTTTAATGTTGTGTTGGCATTAGTAGATTCTATGATTATAAAAATAAATAAATAATTATTTAATATTTTTATTAGATAAAGATTTTAAATATTTTTTGAATTTTTTTTTACGTTTAAATGCTCTTAAACTTTCTTTAAGGACAAATTTGTTACTTGTTATAGATGTTAGAATAAAAAATATACTTTTATCTAATATCTTTCTTTATACATGTTAGAAATAATGGACCCAACTGATAACAAAATAAACACTATTTGTAAGAAAGATTTAAATATATGATTTTTAAAATGATACAAGTGTATTTACACTTCAAAAAAATTAGTGATATATGTGAAATTAAGACAACATGTTATGTAGCACCCTCCAGGTACCATATACAAGTGTTCATACATTACAACATACACGTGGCATGTGAAAAAATTTCTTACAGAATAAAAGATAGGTATACATAAATAAAAACTCTTGTTTTATATATTGAAAATACTTTATACAAGCATTACATAATGCTAAAATATATATTTTTAAACTTGATTACAAAATTAACCAAATGCTATGATGATGAGGATGGAGATGTCAACACCAAGCCTGTCTTTTGATCCACCTGAGCTCACAAAGAAACACTCTCTAAGCTTTTATCAACAAGCCTCAAACTAGGCTATTTGTCAAAGCCTGAAAAATCACAATTGCAAAGGAATGAGATTGCGACTCAATAAGCAATTGTTAAAAATAAACGTACATATAGTTATTTTCAAGAACTAATTAAGAAGAACATATTAAATAACTAAATTATTAGGCTACACGGTCTTGAACACGCCCGTGTTCCAAACCGTGTTCACCACTGTCCCAAAATATTCAAAGGATATGGCCATGAACACGCCCGTGTTCAACACTGCCAAAAATCACACGAACATACAAACACGCACGGCTAAGCACACGCCCGTGTCTTTGCTCGTGTTTAATACTATCTAAAATCACATAAGAATATATAGCTATGTCTAATCCAAAATAACCCGTGTCTAGGCACACGGCCCAGACACGCCCGTGTGTCCCACTGTCCATAATACACATATATGCACGGCTAGCAACATGCCCGTGTTCCAGCTACACGGTCTGAGACACGCCCATGTCTCAACCTGTTTTCTTTACAATAAAATTCATTTATGGCACATTAAGCTCCATCATAATAACTTATCGATAAAAACACAATTTACGAGGAATCTACCAAAAATTGGGCAGAACCTCCCCTAGAATATATTCATCTCCCTACTATAGTAGGGCCAATCCTACAATAAAATAACCATGGGTGTGTATAATCACACAACATCCACAACATATTCGCAAAGCTCATATACAATTCACATCATCATTCTCACATTCAACTCACATTTAACATGTATGCAGATATGGTGCTAAAATGCATAATTATGCTTGTTAGTAATCCGGCCGGAATTCTCAACACACGTCACACACATTTCACACAAAGCTCACATTATTCTTTTTCTTTTCTTTTTCTTTTTCTTTTTCATATATCTGTGGCCATTCCTGAGACTCTCTGTCCAGCTCAGTCTTAGATCTCACACGTGCGCACATATATATATATATATCATATGAATGGCCACACTTGAGACTTTCTGCCCAGCTCAGTCTCAAACCGTGGAGCTCAATCTCCACACACATATTTTCCTCACATCCTCACATTTCTCACATCATTACATTTCTCACATCATGCCATATGCATATATTTCATCATTTCATATTCAACCATACCACCTCAAGTGGCTTTCACAATTCAATATATCAAATTTTCATATGTACAATCATATCATCATAATCCAACATCCCTTTCATTTTCTCATCATGAATCACAATTCACTTTTCTCATAACAATACATATATATTAT
Organism: Macaranga tanarius; assembly: GCA_949673435.1. NCBI lineage: Eukaryota > Viridiplantae > Streptophyta > Magnoliopsida > Malpighiales > Euphorbiaceae > Macaranga > Macaranga tanarius. The sequence continues at coordinate 8,661 of CATIWO010043800.1, forward strand.
ACCACACCAAGTGGATTGCACCTTACAAGTGCCAATATTCACAATGTATCATAACACATTGTCAATCAACCATTTCATATTCTCATCAACAATATATAGACATATTTTTGTCTTGCTTTCTCATAACAACAAATTCATATGTATATATATATATATATATATTCTTCATACCTTATCACAATAACATATTCATATATATCTATATATTCATCATGCTCAACAATCTTGCCACTTAAATTGCATAAACAAATTAATATAGTTAAGTAGTTATAGTTACTTGAAAAATTACTATATGTAAATATTAAATTAATAATTACTTACCTCAAACCTTCAACTCCTTCAAAAGCAAAGCTTCTCTAGTGATTAGGATCTCCAACATCAAAGCCTACACACAATCCATACATCAATTCACAAAGCAAACATGCCATTTACACTCAACTCAACAAAATGCCACTAAGTGCCACACTATACTCAAGGTTCAACACATCTAAATAATTCATACATACATCCAAAAATCATGAAAATATTACTAAAGCTAGATCTATGAGTCTACTTCAAATCTCAATTATAATTATTTAATTTGGACATGTGTAGAATTAATTATAGATTTTTGATGCAATTTAGGTAAAGTAGGAAAAATAGAGTTTCCAGCATGAGCATAAAAATATTCAGCTATACCAGTCAGTTTTAACGACAAAATTAACTCGAGCTCAAAACACAAAAGTTATAACAGACTCTCTGAAGTTTTTAGAACATCTGATCTTGCTCAATTTGGAGTTCTAGAACTCTAGATATCAGTATATAACCATCACAAAAGAAAAGACCACCAAGCCACATAAATTCTGCTATAGGTAGATTCAATACTCTGAGTTCAAAATGATACCATAAATTGTAGACTCATCCTATGATTATAATATTTTTATAGTATCTAGATTTATGAGTCTAATCTCATTTTCAACTAAAATCATTCAATTTGCACATGTAAAGAATTAATTATGAATTTTATAGTAACATTAGGTCATACAATATAATAGAGTAAGCAGCAAAATGTATAGTCTAATTCAACTAATTTAATAGCATATCTGACTCAAACTCAAAACTTGAGAGTTGTAGAGGACTCTCTAAAGTTTTTAGAGCATCAATCTTTGCTCAAATCAGAGATTTATAACTTAAGTTATATTCAAAATACTAAGACTGATGCATGCTGAAAATAAAATCCGAATTTCACATATCACAACCTAACTTCAAATAATCACAAATAAATGTAAGGCTTACTAAAATGATGCTCAAATGACTAATTGATCTTCTTAAACTCCCCAAAAATCATGCTAGGAGTGTAGAGAATTATCAATTTCTCTCAAGCCTCTCAAAACCCTTTCTTCTTCTTCTATCCCTAAATTCTCTACACTAATAACTATATATACATACACACACTCATAATAAAATATACCAATTAAAAACCACTAATGAAAATATACTATTTACCCCCTCTAAAAGTCTCCCTCTAATTATTATATATTAACACTAATATCTTAATAATAATAATAATCAACAATTCTCTACAAAAATCTCCTAATGAAATAATATATAGGTAAATATCAACAATTATCTCCACCAATTACCAATCAACAATTGCCCCCTAATGTGTCCTTTTAATAAATACTAATTTATCTCTACAACTATAATAATACAAACTCTTAATATAATAACAAATATCACCACAATTACTCAACTCCCCTTAATGAACTTAAATAATTATACTCTACTCCACAACTTCCTATTGTGACTAATAACTCCAAAACTTACCTTGTAAATTTACCCTTCTCTACCATCTTCTACAAATCCACACTTACTATAGTCCACAACTCTGCTCTATATGTCATGAAAGATATGATGCATAAACAGTGTTCTCAAAATATGGGTGTTACAATTCTCCCCTTCGTATAAAAATTTTGTCCTCGAAATTTGATACTCATCACTTCCTGGAACCAAATATGAGTATTTATGTCTCATCGTTTACTCTATTTCCCATGTTGCTTCAAGCTATCACACTATTTACATTATCATTCTCCCAAATATATATAGTAATTCCCTCTCAAAATCCATCATTATCTTTTCCTATTTCTATTTCAGTGTCGTTAATAGCTGAAATTTTCTCATAGAACTTGACATTCCACTCCCATGCAGCAAACTTCTCACATTTTCTTCATTTTTAGCCACTAATAAAGAGGTTTTAGATCCCATTTCATCTCTATAGTCTCGAATTAATTATTCCTGGATGGAAATATATTGCAATCTCTGTATTCATTTCATAACTTTTGAAAATGATTCCCCCATACAATTGATACTCTCAAATCTTTAATACTTAAACAATAGTAGTTAACTTTGATTCACATATCAGATAATTCACCATGTGAAATTATAGCTGTCTAGATATATAAGTTGTTATTCTTCCATTTGGTATTAATATATATCCTAACTCTTATTTTGAAGCTTTAATATAAACTATATCACCATCATTCTCGTCGATATTGCAATATAAGAGCAATAGCATATACTTCTTCTAACTTCTCAAAACTTCGTTGGCAAGCTCTAGTTTATTTTCTTCATTGGGATACTGTTCAATTGCCTGCATCTTTCTCTCTTATATATTGAATCGATGCCCTTTATAAAGAATTATTCAGTTTGACAGTTTGTTTCTTTTTTGTTAAGCTAAAATAACACACCTCTTAGTGGATGACTTATTCTACCAATTTGCCTTTTTCCAGTTCTTTGACTCTATTGCCATTATCCTGTACGGTGTAATCCATTTAAAATACTACCCTTGAAGTAGTTTAAATTCAAATCTGCTTCTAAAAATAATCTCATAATCCTCTTTAGTCACAAATTAAAAAAAATTTTCAATTACAAGTTCACCTATTACTCTTAAATCAACTGTCGTCGAGTCTCAATGTCATCTAAATAATCTTCTCACCCATCTTCAATCATAGATGATACAATTACATCTGAAATCAACTAGCATGCATAATCTCTCTTTTTATTACTAATTCTATCTTTCTTTGTCCCAAAATACCACATGATCTAGCCAAAACTTACATTTACTCAATTTAGCATGTAACTATTTTCTCTCAAGACTTGCAGCACAGTTCTCAAATGTTGTTCATGTTTTCTTGAATTTACAAGCATATCTGCGATAAACACAATCATAAATTTTTCTAAGTAAGATTGAATCACCTTATTCATGAGAGCCATAAATGTAGCTAGTGCATTAGCTAAACCAACAGCATCACTAAAAATTCATAGTGTCTGTGCCTGGTTTGAAAAATAATTTTCAGTACATCTGAGTCTAAAATTTTAAGCTGATAGTAGTCTGATTCTAAATCAATCTTGAAAATATCTGAGCCCCCTGCAATTGTTCAAACAAATCATCTATTCTGAGTAAAGGCTATTTATTCTTCATTGTGACCCGGTTCAACTGCCTAATATCAATACATAATTACATTATCCCATTCTTTTTCACAATTAACACTGGAGTACCCTAAGGTATCGCACTGGGCCAAATAAATCCCTTATCAACTAGTTCCTGCAACTGAGTTTTCAACTCTTTTAAGTCAACTGATGCCATCCTATAAAGTGAAATGGATATTGGTACTACTCCCGGACCAAGTTCAATTGTGAATTCTACTACTCTATTAGATGGCAAACCCGGTAAATCGTCTAGAATCACATATGGAATTTCACTTACCATTGGAATATTCTTAATTGTATTATTTATACTTCTGGTATCTACCACTTATACTAGATATTCTTTACAACTGCTTTTAATTATTCAAAAAACTTTCACAACAGAAATTACTCATGCAAACATAATTTATCTTTCATCTAGAAATATAACCCTCAGTTGAATCAAAAATTCTAAAATAATCTCCTTAGTAAAACAATTTATTATGACACAATGTTTGGTCAACCCATCTATACCCAATATCACATCAAATTCACAGGTGGCAACAAAATAAATTAGCTCTCAACTCAGCCTCATCAAAGCAAATCAAACGGTTACGACATACACTATTCACAACCATTATTCTTCCTAAGGAAGTACTTACATTTAAGTCAAAACCCAATGATTCATGTTGATTACAAAATTAGGATGCCATATTCCATAATATGGATAAATGTGTGAAGCCAGGATCAATTAAAACTTAAGCTTCTAGATCATAGATAAGAATTTTACTAGTGATAACTACATGGGCATCAACAACTTCTTGTCTAGTCATAACAAACCCTTTAGCCTACACATGAGGTCTAGAACTCTGGTTTTCTAATCTGCTCATACCTCTGTTAGTTACAAATGTTCTACCTCTACCCGATGTCTCTCCAACTCCACTTATTGAAACTTCTACTGTAGGTTCTAATATAGCCTTACCTCTATTACCTTCTGTCACACTAGTCCTCTCAGGATAATTTCTGTACTTATGATCTAAGACCCACAAAAGTAACACGCACTATTAAGTTTCACCACCATGTTATTTTCCCATATTGCACACATATGAGTCGATGTGCTATGATCTGACTTTAACCTCTGCTGAAATAAAAAAGGAACTCCAGATTCCCTTCCTCTGAAATTAGAATAACTATCCCGAGAGTTAACCTATGGTGGTATAAATATCTCCCTTGACTATCTTGCTTTCTACTAGAATCTCCTACAATTCACTTGTTCCCCTTTTTGCTCTTTGTTCAGTTCTTTCTTTTGCTAGTCTTTCAACTCTAATTGCAGCTGCTCTCAACTTAGTGTAACTCTAAAAATCTGTAGGTGTGATCCCATTTCTAATTTCATATTTTAGTCCCACTTCAAACATCTAACATTTGTCTCTATCAGTAGCTATCGTAGATGAAGCATAATGGAATAACATATTCAATTTACTTCTTAATCTATTACTGCCATTGTCCCTTATTTCAAATTTAAAAACTCTATTCTTTTACTATCTTTTTATGCTTGTAGAATGTAGTTATCAATGAACTCACGAAGAAAATCATCCTATGTTAATACTGAAGGCTGCATATCATTCCCTAGAATAATGTCCCACCATTCATAAATATCTCTTTGTAACAGTGATACTGCATAGTCAAATTTTTCTTCTAGTGTGCACTTCATCAAATTATGGACCCTCTATGTCCTTTGTAGCCAAGTTTCTACAATTATAAGATCTGTAGTTCCATAGAAATCAACTGCACTCTACTACCTTATTTCCTCATAAATCTCATCCACAATGTTACCCATTGGTCTATGACCCATTATTCTCATCATCTAACCAAACTTTTGCATAAAAGGATATGCAGCTGGTAGAGGGGTTTGGGGTTGAGATTGTTTTCTCTTATGGCATACACAGGTGTTTGCCTGAACTGACTCAAATGACTCTTCGGGGTCAACGCTAGGCACTTAGTGTTCATCCATCCTAAGATATGCAACGTACATCAACTATATATTTTTCTTAAACTTATGCATGATATGTCATGTATGCATCATGTTTTATCATCCCAATGAAATCTAATCCCCGCTCTGATACCACTTAATGTAGAACCCTCCAGGTACCACATACAAGTGTCCATACATTACAACATACACGTAGCATGTGAAAACTTTTCTTACAGAATAAAAGATAGGTATATATAAATAAAAACTCTTATTTTATATATTGAAAATACTTTATACAAGTATTACATAATGCTAAAATATATATTTTTAAACTTGATTACAAAATTAACCAAATGCTATGATGATGAGGATGGAGATGTCAACACCAAGCCTGCCTTTTGATCCACCTCTCACAAAGAAACACTCTCTAAGCTTCTATCAACAAGCCTCAAACTAGGCTATTTGTCAAAGCCTAAAAAACCACAATTGAAAAGGAATGAGCTTACGACTCAATAAGCAATTATTAAAAATAAACGTACATATAGTTCTTTTCAAGAACTAATTAAGAAGAATATATTAAATAACTAAATTATTAGGCTATACGGTCTTAAACACGCTCGTGTTCTAAACCGTGTTCACCACTGTCCTAAAATATTCAAAGGACATGGCTATGAACACGCCCGTGTCTCGGCTCGTGCTCAACACTGCCAAAAATACACAAACATACAAATACACACGGCTAAGGACACGCCCATGTCTTTGCCCGTGTTTAACACTGTCTAAAATCACATAAGAATACACAGCCATGTCTAATCCAAAATAACCCATGTCTAGGCACATGGCTAGAGACACGCTCGTGTCTTGGCCTGTGTGTCCCACTGTCTATAATACACATATATACACGGCTAGCAATATGCCCGTGTTCCAGCTACATAGTTTGAAACACTCCCGTGTCTCAACCAGTTTCCTCTATAATAAAATTCATTTATGGCACACTAAGCTCCATCATAATAGCTTATCGATGAAAACACAATTTACGAGAAATCTACCAAAAATTGGGCAGAACCTCTCTTAGAATATATTCATCTCCCTACTACAGTAGGACCAATCCTGTAATAAAATAACCACACCACCATTCTGCATTCACATCTTTAATAACAATTACCCATTTATCATATATACATACGGGTGTGTATAATCACACAACATCTATAGCATATTCGTAAAGCTCATATACAATTCACATCATCATTCTCACATTCAATTCACATTTAACATGTATGCAGATATGGTGCTAAAAAGCATAATTATGCTTGTTAGTAAGGCCGGAATTCTCAAAACACATCACACACGTTTCACACAAAGCTCACATTATTCTTTTTCTTTTCTTTTTCTTTTTATTTTTCATATATCTATGGACATTCCTGAGAATCTATGCCCAGCTCAGTCTCAGATCTTACACGTGCGCGCATATATATATGTATCATATGAATAGCCATACCCGAGACTCTCTGCCCAGCTCAGTCTCAGGCCGTGGAGCTCAATCTCCACACACATATTTTCCTCACATTCTCATATATCTCACATCATTACATTTCTCATATCATGCCATATGCATATATTTCGTCATTTCATATTCAACTATACCACCTCAAGTAGCTTTCACAATTCAATATATCAAATTTGCATATGTACAATCATATCATCATAATCCAACATCCCTTTTATTTTCTCATCGTGAATCACAATTCACTTTTCTCACAACAATACATATATATTATACCACACCAAGTGGCTTGCACCTTACAAGTGCCAATATTCATAATGTATCATAACACATTCTCAATCAACCATTTCATATTCTCATAAAAAATATATAGACATATTTTCGTCATGCTTTCTCACAACAAGAAATTCATATGTATATATATATATATATATTCTTCATGCCTTATCATAATAACATATTCATATATATTTATATATTCATCATGCTCAACAATCTTGCCACTTAAATGGCATACACAAATTAATATAGTTAAGTAACTATAGTTACTTGAAAAATTACTATATGTAAGCATTAATTAATAATTACTTACCTCAAGCCTTTAACTTCTTTAAAAGTAAAGCTTCCCTAGTGATTAGGATCTCCAACATCCTTATCAAAGCCTAAACATAATCCATACATCAATTCACAAAGCAAACATGCCATTTACACTCAAATCAACAAAATGCCACTAAGTGCAACACTATACTCAAGGTTCAACACATCCAAATAATTCACACACACATCCAAAAATTATGAAAATATTACTGAAGCTAGATCTATGAGTCTACTTCAAATCTCAATTAGAATTAATTAATTTGGACACGTGTGAAATTAATTATGGATTTTTAATACAACCCGGATAAAGTAAAAAAAATAGAGTTTCTAGCATGAGCATAAAAATGTTCAGCTGTACCAATCAGTCTTAACGACAAAATTAACTCGAGCTCAAAATACAAAAGTTATAACAAACTCTCTGAAGTTTTCAGAACATCTAACTTTCCTCAATTTGGAGTTTTAGAACTCTAGATGTCACCATATAACCATCACAAAAGAAAAGACTACCAAGTCACATAAATTCTGCTATAGGCAGATTCAATACTATGAGTTCAAAATACTACCATAAATTGTAGACTCATCCTATAATTATAATATTTTTACAGTATCTAGGTTTATGAGTCTAATCACCTTTCCAATTAAAGTCATATAATTTGTAGATGTAGAGAATTAATTATAGATTTTACAGTAACATCAAGTCACACAATATGATAGAGTGAGTAGTAAAATATATAGTCTAATTCGACTAATTTAACAACATGTCTAACTAAAGCTCAAAACTTAAGAGTTATAGAGAACTCTCTAAAATTTCCAGAACATTAAACCTTGCTCAAATCAGAGGTCTATAACTCAAGTTATGCTCAAAATACTAAGACTGATATATGCTGAAAATAGAATCTGAATTTCACATATCGCAACCTAACTTCAAATAATCACAAATAAATGTAAGGCTTACCAAAATGATGCTCAAATGACTAATTGATCTTCTTAAACTCTCCAAAAATCATGCTAGGAGTATAGAGAATTATCAATTTCTCCCAAGCCTCTCAAAACCCTTTATTCTTCTTCTTACCCCAAATTCTCTACACTAATAACCACATATACATACACACACTCACAATAAAATATACCAATTAAAAACCACCAATAAAAATATACCATTTACCCCCTCTAAAAGTCTCCCTCTAATTATTATATATTAACACTAATATATTAATAATAATAATAATCAACAATTCTCTACAAAAATCTCCTAATAAAATAATATATAGGTAAATATCAACAATTATCTCCACTAATTACCAATCAACAATTTCCCCCTAAGGTGTCCCTTTAATAAATACTAATTTATCTCTACAAATATAATAATACAAGCTCTTAATATAATAACAAATATCACCACAATTACTCATGCCCCCTTAATGAACTTGAATAATTATACTCTACTCCACAACTTCCTATTGTGACCAATAACTCCAAAACTTACCTTGCAAATTTACCCCTCTCTACCATCTTCTATAAATCTACACTTAATATGGTCCACAACTCTACTCTATATGTCATGAAAGATACGATGCATGAACAGTGTTCTCAAAATACGGGTGTTACATATTAGGAGTATATTTGCACATTTTCCCTATTATTTATTATGGTATTCAAGTGTAAAAAATACGAAAAGTACATTATTTAAGTGTCAAAAAAAAAGTTTATCACAATCGAAAGCACATGAACATTATATTTTTTTTCTTTCCTAAAGAAAAATATTATATTTTTGGGATATTTACCTAAATATCTTGTTTTAACATTTTCATTACCTCAAAACCTCAACTTTTCTAAAATTACCTCCGAGCTCCCACCACCCAAAATAATTTCAACCGTGCCCCTGCCATTCAAAAACGCAAAAAAAAAAATGTTTGGACTCTCTTCTTCGTCTTTCACGATCTCTTTCCTCTTCCACCACAACCACATTACCACCACCTCTGTAATACTCTTCTTCCACAAAGCCCCAACCTTTCATCTCCATCTCTCCTATCTCCATTTTAAAAACTCATCTTTTTCCTCACTTCTCTTCTCATCTTCCACATAGAGCTAACAAAAATGGAGAGCTTAGCACTTCACACAACATCCTTCTCTTTGTCTACTATTACTCACAATTCCTTGCTCCATAAATCACTATCAACAAAACCCATCTCTAAATTCCATGCATATTTTATTGCTTCACTATCCACTATTCAACCTCACTTTTTTTTCTCCCAAAAATCAATTCTTTTTACTCTATTTCAGAAACCCATTAAAAATCCACTCCCCAATTTGCTTTTCATCTCCTAAAAATGATTCTTCAATCACTACATCACATCTACAAGGTGCAAAGATTGTAACTTTAGTTGTTTCTATTTCTGTTGGTTTAGTTATTCGCTTTTGTGTTTCTAAACCTATTAAAGTAACACCACAAGCTTGGCTTATTGGCAATATTTCTTTCAACTATTGTTGGTTTTGTTTTAAATCCTTTACCAGTTGGCGTATGGGCTTTTATTGGGTTAACTACGTCTATTGTTACTAGAACATTAACATTTGCTACTGTTTGTAGTGCTTTTACTAATGAGTTTGTTTGGTTAATTTTTTATTTCTTTCTTTTTTGCTCGTGGGTTTGTAAAGACTGAATTAGGTCATAGAATTGCTACTTATTTTATTAAATGGTTAGGGAAAAATACTTTGGGATTATCTTATAGATTGATTATTAGTAAGGCTCTTATTGCTCCTACAATGCCTAGTACTACTGCTAGAGCTAGTGGTATTTTCTTGCCTATTTATTAAATCTTTGTCCTTGTCAGCAAGGAGTATGCTAGGTGCTGCTTCTTTAAAGAAGCTTGGATCAACTTTTTTGTGTAAAGAAATCAATTCTTTTTTGTATAAAGAAATCCACCAAAAACACAATGAAATGTTGAATACTTTCAGTTTAATTTTAGTTTATTTTTGTGTATATGAATAAATAAAATTTTGGATACTTTTAATTCACTTTTAGTTTATTTTCAATATATGAAACAGTTTACTACAATTTTGTGAGATTAATAAAGAATGTTGATCAATAGAATTCTGAAGAAACTAATCAATAAAACATATCAATTAAATTTTGAATACTTTTAGTTCACTTTTCATTTATTTTTCGTATATAAAACACTATGCTACATTTCTATAGATACTAACTAATGCAATATTGAATACTTTTAATTTACTTTAGGTTTCTAATCCGTATATGAAACTCGCTTATATTTGCATTCATATTAATAAATAATATTAATCAACTACTTTACTTTCTATATTTTCAAAATTTTAAAAATCCAATTATAAATCATTACAAAAAAAATCAATATATTCATAACAAAATATAAATAAAGCAACAACACATATATTACAATATACTATTGGTATACTTTTAGTATATTATCTATTTCCTATATAAGTGACAACATAAAAAATATTACATTTCAGGTTGTTTCTTGCATGTGAGCAGATTAGGCTGCACCTTTTGGACTAGTTGATTAACTTTTAAATATAGGAACTAAAATCCAAAAATATGTAAAACAACTAAACCAAATACTAAAAGTTTAACTTTAAAAAAATATTAAATTTATATAATCCAAGCATATAATCATTTAATAAACTAATAATATTCTTTTGAAATATATCATACACAACTGAAAATACAATATAACTGTACTCAAAATCAAAGAATAACTTTAAATTTGCCTTTGTCCTTCAACTTAAGTCTTCCACGACACTCAAAATCACCATTATCATCAAACAAAATATTATCACCCTGAAACAGACAGTCATATAAAATCATATCAGAAACTAAAAATCAGCCAAAAAATAACCAATAAACTAAACTAATACAAATTAAAAAAAAATTATATAAAAGCATATCAGAAACCAAAAATCAACCAAAAAGCAAACAAAAATGAAACTAATAAACTAAACTAATACAAATAAAAAATAAAAAAAATCATATAAAAGTATATCAGAAAACTAAAAATCAATTAAAAAGCAACTGAAAATGAAACTAATAAACTAAAATAATACAAACCAAAAATAAAAAAATAAAAAAAACAAACAAGTTCACCACTTATAGCTCTAACAGATCTAACTGCATTACTGATAATATTAGAAATATCAACTGAATCGTCTTTTATATTCTTTTTATCCTAACTTAAAAACAATAAATCACAAATAAAATCAGAAACTAAAAATAAACTATAAATATATAAAAATAAATTCGTAATATAAATAACATATACCAAACAAGAATCACTTTTTATTTCAATAACAATGCCAACAGACTTAGCAGTCTCAACAGAATGATCAATCAAATCATCAACTACCTTCTTCCCTCTAACATAAAATAATACAAGATAAAAAATTAAAATAATACAAAAAATAAGATCAGAAACTAAAAGTAAACTAAAAAATAACAAAAATAAAAATAACAAAAAATAAAAAATACTACTCCAGAGATATCTGTAACATCAGCAGCTTTGACACAAGAATCATCAATAACAGAAAGATCACAATCCTTTCCAACACCATCACCAACATCTTTTCCAGTATTATAATTATTTTTGAAATATTTATCATTTAAAGTAGAAGCAGATCTAAATAAACCAGAAGCACTATCATCACCTCCTTCATCATTATCTTTTTTCATAAAAAGAAATAAATCATCTCCTTCATCACCATCATCAGCTTCTTTTTCTTCATCAATTTCTTTTTCTTTACCATTTTCTCAAAACTAATTTTTTTCTTTCAAATCACATTTCCTAGGTGTTTATAACCAATATAAATTTTTGGGCCCATAATTAAGTTTGAAGTTCAAGGTGAGCCCAATATTAAAATTCAGCCCATGTGATGTTACTTAGAGAAGGAAAATTATTGAGCTGAAGAAAGAAGCTTCTAAAGGAAGCTTGAAAAAATGAGTAGGGGCTATAGAGCTGGTGGAGGTAATCCAAGAGATGCAAATTATAGGAGTTATTGAAAGAAATTATGGCAGCATTCAAGAAGAAATTTACTTCTGCACTAAGTACCTGAGCTATAAAGAGAGAATATAAAAATGAACAGAGGACACAACATCCAATCAACAGACAATCAATATCAAAATTATTAATCAATTAATCCAAATATCAAGCTTTAGCAATCTCTTAATAGCTATTTCCTCTAGCTTCTAGCATTTTTACGCTTTCACTCTAGCATTTTTGTATTTATTGCTCTTTGAATATAATTTTCAATCTACATTTTCCTGAGCTTATTTTTATTACCTTCAGCTGTCTATTATTACCTTTACCTCAATAACCATTTCCTTTTGTAAAACAATCTACTGTTCATAATTAATTACAAATTTCAAATCCCTTGGAACTCAAACAAATTACGGTAAAGGCGTCTAAAAATTTGTAATTTTTTGAAAGAAGTCAGTATTTATCGATTTGAAAAATTAGTCTTCCCTGGCACGCTCATAAAACTCGAATTAGCTAAAAATTACACCAATAATCTTTTGGTACGCTCGGTGGGACACATTCCGATAGGATAACTAGACTTAAAAGTGGAAAAGCCATCTCTGACGTTAGTGACTCTACCAACAACCCGTCAGTAAACATTACTAGTGAAGACACTAAACGATAAGACAACCTGGTGCCTCTTGAGCAGACTCATTCCTTAAGTGGGGCACCTACTGGCTCTGATGGCCAGGAAATAGAAATCATTAATACTACTGCAACTGTAACTGAGGGCTCAGATACTTGAACCATCCTCTCGGATAGAATGAAAGATGTTCAAGATTTATTGACTCAGATAAATGCTATGGTGAGCTAGGCTTTACAAAAAAATTACTGCCTTATTCACTAAAATGGACAAGGGCTTGAAGAAAAACACATCTCCAAAGATGGCAGCGAAACCCCAAGGAAATACTAGAAATTCATCCTTTATTGTTCAACCCAATGCTGGTATTCAGAATCTTATAGAGGAAAAGTACATTTCCCCATACAGAAGGGAAGAACCTGGAAAAGGAATTAATCAGAACACTGCTCAAAATGGTAACAATGGTAACGGTTCTAATACTGTTAGATTGACTCATAATAACCAGATGTTTAGCAGGATAAATCCAAACATGCAGCCTAGAATTTATTATTTGGAGACTATTCAGCAAAGAAGAGGCTTGGGGGGCAATGGTCACCAAGGGCAAATTCCATTACCTCAGGGACAAATGGCATTTCTCCTAGTCAATTTGTAATTTTTTCAAGGGCCTAATATAGTACATCAACCTTATCTGCCAGTACCTTAGGCCCCAAGAGGTGGAGGAGTTGATCTGGATGTTGTTAGAGACATAGTGCAAGAGTTGTATGGTCCTGGGCTATGTCAAATTGGCCTTCCTAAATTTCACAAGCCATACTCTGATACTATTGATAGAGATAACCCATATCCCGGGGGTATCGCATTCCTGAGTTTTCATTATTCTCTGGAGAGGATGGGTAGTCTACTTTGAAATACATAGCATGATTCATAATCTAGTATGGTAAATTGGCTAACTATGAAAATTTCTCTAATTTCAGGTTGAGATTGTTTCCTAATACATTAATAGGTGTAGCTTTTACATGGTATGCCACTCTACCCAAGAATTCTATTTCTACTTGGCAGGAGATGGAGTGACAGTTTCATACACAGTTCTTCCATACTGAACCTGAGGTGTGCATAGAAAAACTATCCAGGGTGACTCAAAAAGCTAGTGAAACTGTAGACCTATTTATTGCAAGGTTTAAGAAGATGAGAAATAGGTATAAAATATTTCTCCCTGAGTTAGAGTACGTGAAAATAGCTCAAAGGGGTCTTGGCATTGAATTATGAAAGAAATTTCAAGGCATAGAATTTTGTTACTTCTATGAATTGGATGTGAAGGTCACTAAATATGAAGAGCTATTGAAGGAAGAAAATCAAAAAAGAAAGAATGCCACAGGAACTTATTTCTATGAGGTATCAAATATTGAAGTAGCAGTAGCTGATCTGGTTGCTACTAGTTTTTATGTCTATGCACTTTTAGAAAGAAAGGCTCCAGAAATATGGAAGAAGCCTCAAGGATCTAATCCCCAAAATCAGTACACTTTTAAAGTCTCAAAAACAGAGCAGATCTTTGATTTCCTCCTAAAAGAGAATTTCATCAAATTACCTCAAGACCACAAGATTCCATCTAAGGAAGAATTGAAGGGAAAAGACTACTGTAAGTACCGCAATTCATTTAACTATTCTACTAATATATACTGGGTGTTTAGGAATATAGTATAGGATCAAATTAATAAGGGTGTCTTGAAATTCTCTAAAAAGAAGGATGCAATGCTGATTGAAGAAGGTCCTTTTCCCCCAGTAGCTACGGTGAATTCTGTCAATATTAACTTAAGAGCCTTACTAAATGTAAAGAAAAAGATTAAAGAGAAGTAAGAAGTCTGGGACACACTAGGCCAACCTTCTGGCAAGTTCAATTACATGGTAAAATATTCTAAACCACTTGCTAATAATATTCCTATGAGTGGTACTATCTTTGTAGGATGGAGGAAAGAAAGCATGAAGGAAAAATAGATTTAAGGTTCAAACAGAAAGACATTCAGATGCAGGAGCCATTGGAGACCACAGTTACAGTAAAATCTTATGAACAGAAGATTTTCTCCTTTTTTTACACCAGAAATGAGTTACAGGCATAGAGGAAGGAGGGAAGAAAGGAGGTCACCATCAAAGTTCTAAAGGAGACAGCCCAGATTCATCCTTCCCCCTCTTGTGCAATCTAATTAGCAATGGAATAGGGTGGAGTATAAAAAATTTCCTCAACTACTTACCTGGACATAAAAGATGAGGCTCCAAAGGTAGAGAGCAACTGGACGAAGTCAAAAGGAACCAGAAACCCAACGAAATGTAAAATCTAAATTCAAACGTAAGGCAACTGAGGATTCAACTTCTGACATGGAGGTGAAAGAATCTGTTAGTAGCTCAGATGATATAATGTTATTTGATGATGAACTAAATATGCTGGATGACATGGAGATTGATAGCTTCATTATGGATGGCGAACCAATGTCATTCGGATATGCCACATCTTCAGGATCTCTGCCTAAAGAATTTATGATGCAACATAATGATGCTAAGGAAGATGTAATTGAAGTTCAAGAGACTCAGGGGGCACTACCTTTCGAAAATGAGAAACTTATCAGTGGAGTCACTATTCATGCCACTAGGCCAAAATTTCCTAAAAGAATTATCATGGAGACACCATCTGTAAAGGCAACTAGACACATCAGGCCTCTTTACATTAAAGCACATCTCAATGGCAAGCCCTTTTCCAGAGTACTTATTAATAATGGATCGGCAGTAAATATTATGTCATTCAAGTTATTACATGCACTGGGTAAAGCAGAAGAAGAGCTGATAGCCACCGATATCACAGTGGCTATTTTTATAGGGGAAGTCACAAAAATAATTGGAGTTTTACCTGCTGAGATTGCTATGGGAAGTAAAAAATCTCTCAGGAGCCAAAGATTACTTATATTAGTTCTTTGTTGAAACCTGAGCTAAAGAGGGAAATAACAGAGTTACTACAAAACTTCAAAGACTATTTTGTATGGGATTACATAGAGATTCTAGGACTGAGCAGAGAGATAGTTGAGCACTGCCACCCTATCAAGCTTAAGTTTCACCCATTCCAACAGCCTATTCGAAGAATGTCAAAGGAGGTATAGCTGAAGGTGAAGGATGAAATTCAAAAGCTTCTTAAGGCTGGCTTTATAATGCCAACCAGGTATACTGAGTGGATATCTAATATAGTGCTTGTTATAAAAAAGAATGGTAAATTGCGAATTTGTGTTGATTTCAGAGACCTCAATTTAGCTACCTTTAAGGATGTATATGTTATGCCTGTAGCTGATATGCTAATTGATGCTACTGCCAGGAATGAATTATTATTATTCATGGATGACTTTTCAGGTTACAATCAAATTTTCATAGCCAAAGACGATATCTCTAAGACTACCTTCAGGTGTCTTGGTGCCACTAGGACATTTGAATGGCTGGTCATGTCATTCAGATTGAAAAACACAGGTGCTGCCTATCAAAGGGCCATGAATGCAATTCTTTATGATATGATTGACTAACATATGGAAATTTACATTAATGATATTGTAATAAAATCTAAAAAAACCACTAATCATATTTTGCATTTAAGGAAAGGCTTTGAAAAAATAAGAGTTTATTAATTGAAACTTAATCCCCTTAAATGTGCATTTGGTGTGTAGGCTAGAAATTTTCTGGGATTTCTAGTGCACCAGAGAGGCATGAAAGTAGATAAAAATAAGGCAATAGTTGTGCTTGAAGCCAGGCCATCTCAATCCAAGCAGGAGCTACAAAGGTTCCTAGGACAAGTGAATTATCTCTGCAGGTTTATTTCTAACCTTACTGGAAAAACAAAGGAATTTTTTGATATATTAAAATTAAAATAGGAAGCTGGTTTTAAATGGAAAGAAAAACACTAAATTGCTTTTGATAAAATTAAGCAATATCTTTCTCAACCTCCTGTTTTAGTTCCTCAAAAGGAGGGAATTCCTTTAAAACTTTATGTATCTGCCGCAAATGAGTCTATTGGATGTTTGCTAGCTAAAAATGATTCAGTAGGTCGTGAACAGGTAATTTATTACTTGAGTAGGATTTTATCCCCTACCGAGGTAAAATATGCATATATTAAAAAATTATGTTTGGCATTATATTTTACATGCACTAAACTGAGATACTATCTGTTGAAACACAGGGTGTATGTAATTTCTTAAACTGATATGATGAAATACATATTGAACGGGCTTGTGCTATCTTGAAAGATTGGCAAATGGTTGCTGGGCCAAATTGAGTTCACTCTAGTGTATTTCCCTCAAAAATTGATGAAAGGCCAAGTATTGGCAGATTTCTTAGCTGATCACCTTGCTTTTGATACTATTGATAAGAAGGAAAATAAACTTCCAGTTTATAAAGTGGAGATCCAATTATGGATTCTCAAATTTAATGGCTCTTCTGCAGAAAAATCCACTAGGGCAGGAGTGGTAATTAAGTTACCTCAAGGAACCAAAATAGCTCTTAGCTTCAATCTGAATTTTGAATGTACTAACAACTAAGCTGAATACGAGGCTTTGATCATAGGCCTTCAAATTCTGCAAGACCTTGGTGCAAGAGAAATTCTGGTAATTGGTGATTCTCAGCTTGTTCTTAAATAGTTGATGGGAGAGTATAAGTGTATCGGTATTTCTTTAGCTCCTTATTTTGCATTAGCTGTTTAGCTAGTTGAATTTTTTGATAGTGTGTATTTCATGCATGTGCCTAGGGAATTAAATTGGAAAGTTAATGAATTATTTTAGGTTACTTTTAGCCTGAGATTGTCTGAAGACTTGACTTATAAATTTATTTTTGTACAGAAAAGAAACCATCCATATATCCTGGAAAGAGGAATTCAGATAAAAATCCTCAATATTGACATGAACTTGGCATGGGATTGGCGCACAGACATCAAAAATTACCTTAAGAATCCTGCCAAAAAAGTACCTTTTAAAGTTAGGGCTCAGGCTTTAAATTATGTCTTGCTGGAAAGTTATTTATCCAAAAGAACTTTTGATGGATTACTTCTTAGATGTGTGGCTTTTCCAGAGGCAATGTAGGTTTTAAAACAAGTTCATGAAGGTGTTTTTGGAGTGCATCAGGCAGGAAGGAAGATGAGATGGCTGATTCGTAGGCATGGCTACTATTGACCAACTATGCTTGAAGATTGCATCCAGTACGCCAAAGGTTGCTAACAATGCCAAAAATATGGAAATATATAGAGGGTGCTTGCAGATGACTTATATCTAAAAGGAAATAGCTATACAATTCACAAGCATCAAATATGCCGCGGAAGCGTGAGCCCGACATGGCTGAAATTTCAAAAACTTCATTGCATAGTTCTTCATCACATGAAGAATTCCAATCCCAAGGAACCAATTTGCAATTAACACATAACTAAAATCATACATCAATATGTATACATCAACACAACAAACAAACATACACAAGCATGTATACCACAACTATATAGAAATGTAAGTTTGAAGAAACTTACAAACACTCCAAGTGTTTGATGTAGACCACAAGTATCTACTAGTTTGAAATGGATGATTCAACTCTTGAATCACATGCTTTAGCCACCCAAGTGTATGGCCTCTAGCTTGAATCACCAAGCTCTCACCAAATCACCTTTTTGCCTAGATTTAATTAGAAGCAAGTCCCTCTCAAGTGACCCTCACAAAAGCTTGCTCTAATTTAATCTTCCTAGCAAGAACAATTAAGGGTTTGTGTGTTTTTCTTTTCTTATTGTTGGTGCTCACATTTTTGTCCAACAAAAACCTTCACCATTTTTGTTCAACACTTGAACAAAAAACCAACCAAGAAGATGATCTTCAAGAATAACAAGAATTGATATATCCAAAACACATAGGAAAAAAATAAGTGTAGAGATAGCCACCTCATCATGACATCACCATGACATCATGCATGACATCACCATGACATTACCGTGACATCATTGGGCCCACCACATGACATCATCGATGACATCAGTGATGACATCATCATGACACTTGTCACTGGGTAAGCATACACACTTGACAAGTGTCCTTACAAGTGTCCAAAGATAAAGTAGACAACACATCCAATGTATAAGTCTATAATACATCTTTTATACTTGTAAAATACATACAACCAAATCTCTACATCAATTGAATGGACTTGGGCTTACCTTTGGGCCAATACTTGGTCCAAAACCCAATCCATTAAATCAATGTACCTAAATTAGGTTGTTAGGCAATCTTAACACTTAGGATTAATCTTTGGCCCAAAACTCTTTTAAGCCTAGGCCCATACACCTTGGGCCATTAATCCAAGTCCAAGTATTTAACAACACACTTATTATTAATTCATTACCTTAATTAATATCCAATAATAATTAAGTACAAATGAATAATAAAACCCTTGGTGGAATCAGATTTCATGATATGCTAGAATCACTACTCAAACACAAAAATCCAATTCCCTTAATCATAATTACTTGATTAAACACTTTAATCAACAATTAGATTAAGATAGATGATAAGGTGAGAACCTTATAGGTGTGACTTACTAGGTCCAAGTCTAATTGGAAATGAGAATATAATATCAACACTTGATATTACTTAAAACACTTTCAATCTAAATGTGAAAATCCCAATGGTACACATTTAGTTCTCACAAGTTGTGAGTGACCCCTAGCATTGATATCACAATTACCCAATTAGAAATGAATGCATGTATTAATTCTTATGAACCATGATCATAATTACCGTGCACTAAAATCCCTTCATTGAAGATCCCGAAAAAGCCTAGAGTTAAGGTACAGTCAAACTCTAACAGCTTTATCATATTACCTTATCTCAAGTTTTATTCTTGATAAAATATAACAAACACTAGAAACCATTTCTAGTACTAAAACTCTTTCAGTATATTATGTTTGTCCTGGCCAGGAACTCATCCATCAAGAATAAACTTAGATAGGAGTAGGACCTTAACCCGGTACTCTCCAGGCAATGAATCCCATCTTGGACAAACACTCATCCCTACATTCAACCGACTAGAGCCACCACACGCTATATACCCATACATGGCTAGCACAGGTATGTAAGCAGTAACAAACTCTAACCACTTAAACGTGGATGACCGTGATGCCTCAGGTCAAAGGACTATATGCACCATTATGACCTAGATTGTGATCATTGACTATAAGAGTATATCCTTACGATCACAAATCTAACGTCACGTTCAATCCACTCATCCAATGAGTATCCACATGTCTATTCTGATATCCCATATCAAGTAGCATGAGACTCACTACCTCCCACTATTAGAATCATATACTAATCAAGGAAAATAGACAGAGGTGATAGTCAAATCAATATCAACCAAATATTGATTTATCGACTATGAACAATTTTATAGCATATGTACCGAATAAATTTGTCCTCATATTATCAACTATTGATAATAAATTTATTCAAAGTAATGGTAATGAATTAATACTCAAATAAATAAACTCTTTATTTAAATGAATATTTTATTACCATTTGGGATTTTACAATGTCAAAATACATAATTGCCTCTAGGGCATATCACCTATAGTAATAATCTCCCACTTGCACTAGAGCCAATCACTACAGTGTCTCAGATCCATCTTCTAAAGATGTCCATCCAACTGCAGTTGAGTACTTTAGTCAGTGGATCAGCAACATTGTCAGCTGAAGCTACCTTTTGGACGAGCATATCGCCCTTGCCAACAAGCTTTTTGATAATATAATAGGGCCTTTCTATGTGTTTGAATTTCTGGTGAGACCCCAGTTCATTTGCCAAAGCAATGGCTCCATTGAAGTTACCAAGAGAGGAACAAGTGACTCAACGGAAGGAATAACTCCCAGTTGGGAGGCAAACTACCTAATCCAAACAGCTTCTTAGTAGCATCCAATGCAGCTATATACTCGGCTTCTGTAGTGGAATCTGCAGTGATACTCTACTTGGAACTCTTCCAGCTCACTGCCCCTCTATTATAGATAAAAACAAACCCTGAGATATACTTTTTATCATCGATATCTGATTGAAAATTAGAATCTGTGAAACCATCTAGCTGTAAATCACCTTCTCCAAAAGTTAAGACCAAATCTTTAGTCCTTCTCAAGTACTTAAAGATTGCCGTAACTGCCATCTAGTGTTCCAAACCTCGATTGGATTGAAACCTGCTAGTATAGCATAGGCAATATCAGGCCTTGTACACAACATAGCATACATTAAATTTCCTATTACCGAAGCATAAGGAACTTTGGCCATTTGTTCCATTTTCTCAGATATCTTGGGAGACATCATCTTGGATAGGTGGATACCATGCCTAACTGGTAAAAATCCCTTCTTGGAATCCAGCATATTGAACCTCTTCAACACCTTTTCCAAGTGAAGACTTTGGGATAAACCTATTATTCTCTTCGATCTATCTCTATAGACTCGAATCCTGAGAATATAAGTTACCTCCCCTAAGTCTTTCATCGAGAAGGTTTTTGACAGCCAAACTTTCACAGATGTCATCATACTAATATCATTTCTAATTAACAGAATGTCATCGACATACAAGACCAGAAAAGTGAACAGAATCCTACTAACTTTCTTGCAAACTCACGGCTCATCCTCGTTCTTAATGAACCCATAAGAACAGATAGCCTCATCAAACCGATGATTCTAACTCCTTGAAGCTTGCTTCATATCATAGAAAGATCTAAGCAACTTGCACACTTTTGAGCTTTCCTCGGATTGAAAACCTTTGGGTTGCTCCATGAAAATATTTTTCTCAATATAACCATTGAGAAAAGCAGTTTTGACATTCATTTGCCAAACCTCATAATCATAGTATGCTGCTATTGCTAAAAGAACCCAAATGGATTTAATAAGCATAGCTACAGGTGAGAAGGTCTCTTCATAATCGATCCCTTCTCTTTGGCAAAACCCTTTCGCTATCAGTCGTGCTTTATAGGTATAAACCTTTCTATCTGCACCAATCTTTCTCTTGAAGATCCATTTACACCCAATGGGAATCACCCCTTCAGGTGGATCAACAAGCAACCAGACTTGGTTTGCATACATGGAATCCATCTCAGTTCTCATAGCCTCAAGCCATCTTGAAGAATCTTTATCCAATAAAGCTTCTTCATATGTAATAGGATCATCAACATGAATGCTTTCTTCATAAACATGCAACTCTTGCATATCGTGAAGAAAACTGTATCTCACTAGTGGATGAGATACCCTACTAGATTTTCGAGGAGTTGGTGTGTTAACATTCTTAATTGGAATAGGCTCTTTAGGTTGATCAACTACCATTTGATCATTTTGTTGGATTGCTTCCTTAGATGACTCCTCATCTAACATTATCTTCCTTCCTTTGCCTCCTTCTTTGAGAAACTCTTTCTCAAGAAAGACAACATCTCTGCTTACAACAATCAGTTTTTTAGCAGGAAGATAAAAGCAAAATCCTAAAATACCATTAGGATATCCAACAAACCTTCATTTTATCGATTTCACATCCAACTTGTCTGATTTTAGCATTTTGAAAAAGCTGGACATCCCCAAATCTTAATATAATAATAACACTACATGATCACTTAGGACTTATGCACAGCCCTATGTGTCCATAGCCGATGCACATAATCCTAAAGCCATGCAAGTTATTGCTCCAATGGAGAGCCAAGACTTAAATTTAATTTGGAAGATTTTTGGGTCTTTATTGAGGTCTCACTTTGCACATTAGCCAATTTACATATCCAATATATAAATTGTTTGGCATCCATTCACATACATTTATCCAATAAAGCATGTAAAGCATGTTATCACATATATATCCAATATATACATAGAACATGCATAATGAATGCACAAATTAG
>CATIWO010043805.1:0-16188 GCA_949673435.1 Macaranga tanarius
TTAATAATCACTTACTCAAGAGGGCTTCAACTCCTCCAAATACAAGCTCCCCTAGTGAGTAGTACTTCCAACATTCATATCCAAGCCTACACACAATTCATGCATCAATAAACATAGCAAGCATATCTCTTGCATCCAATTCAACCAAATTCCACAAAATACAACCCCATACTCTGGGTTCAATAAATCCTAATAATTTACACACAGCTCTGAAAATTATGAAAATATTCCTGAAGATAGAAATATGAATCTAATTCAAATTTCAACTGGAATTACTTAATTTGTAGGGGTGTGGAATTAATTATGGATTTTTGACTGAAATCGGGTCAACCAGGAAAACAGGGTGACAGCTTGGAGCACGAAAATGTCCATCTGTTTCAGACACCTAAAACGGCAGAAATTCGTCTTCTATAAAACATAAACGTTTTAGTAGACTCTCTAAGGTTTCCAGAACACTAAGGCTTGTCTCAATCAGAGGTCTACAACTCAAGTTATGATCAAGAGAAGGAGACTGATGTACAGAGAAAAACAGACCCGAATTCCACAACACAAAACCTAACTTCAATAAACCAAAATAAATACAAAGCTTACCAAAATTGATGCTCAATCCACTTAGAAATCTTCTTTAGCCCTCCAATTTGATTGCTAGATGTCTAAAGAATCACCTTAATCTTCCAAAGCCTCTCAAACCCTCTCTTCTTTTTCTTCTCAATTTTCTCTACACTCTTCTTCCCCCACACACACATATACTACATATATTTAATTATATTCACATACAACACCACCAATCAAAAATGGCCAAATAGCTCCTCCAAAGTCTTCTAACAATAATTATTCACCAACTTATAATTATCCCCTTTAGCCCTTAATAATTAATACAATATATATATATATATATATATATATATATATATATATATATATATATATATACACAAACATCCTAACCCTCTCTACACACCCTTAGCACACTAGAACAATTACCCCAAAAATCCATAACTTCTATTTTTTTGACACCTAAGTCCAAACTTCTCTTACAATTATACCCCTCTCTAACAAAATACACATGTCAACTTATATGCAATTCATAACTCTATTAAATATGTCATAGAAAATATGATGCATGAACAGTGCATATGAAAATGCAGGTGTTACAATAAGTCTTGTGTTTTGACATCATAACTTACTTCAAGGGAATTTTAGTTTATCTATATAAATGAATTCAGCCTAGGTGTCTTCATGATAGTTGTATCCCTCTGAAATAGCTTTCCATAGCATTTTGAATCACTTAAATCCGAGTTTTGTAGAGGGAGTTATGATTGATAGAGTGTGATATAGTCCGTAGGCCATACATGCAGACTCTCAAACACGGTCATATGCCAATATAGCACGACCGTGCAGACACAGAGCTGAGGAATTCGAGCTCGCAGGCACTGGCGCACAGCCGTGTGCATTCCTCGCACGGCCATGCATGGCCTACTTATAGAATTATAGTATTTTAACCATAACATAAGCTACAAACCTCCAAATAAGGTATGGTTTAAAGATATGAAAACTCTAGAGCGTCCTCTACAACTTTTATGTTTTAAAAATTTCCAAATTCCATCTTTATTATAGTAAAAAATGACCGGATATTTTATTGCTCACATTAATTTGTAATCTGCCATGCATGACCTTTTAGTGTTCAAAACCTCATAACTAATTATGTACATTTCCAAATTATGTGATTCAAGTTGCAAATGAAACTAGACTCATAAATAAAGAGTTTTAATAGTTTTCAAATGAATTTTTCAACTTGAATTTTATACATGGTTATAAAACTTTATACTCCATTGGTTTTAAGCTACATTTGTATAAGTATATGTTTTGTGGTTGGATTCATGTTGTTGTGCATTACATATCTATGCGGTTTGTGTAATGACTATGAAGGTGCATGGCATATAGTTGTGTTCTTGAAAGAATTTTATTTTCTTTCTAATTGAAACACGTGTTGTGATGAGTTTGAGGCCACGTGTTTCGGGTCTCACATCAAATACTCTGAAAACTTCAGAGAGTCTTCTACAACTTTTATGTTTTGACCCTGAGCTCATTTTACTATTAAAATTGTCTGGCAGGGTAATATATTTTCTTGCTTATGCTATCAGCTATATTTTGCCCAAATTTAATAAAAAATTCATAATTTATTTTATATATGTCCAAATCGAGTAATTCTAATTAGAATTGGAAGTAGACTCATATGACTAGCTTTAATATTAAATTCATAATTTTTGGACTTGTGAGTGAATTATTTGGATGCATGGAACCTTTGAGCATGTAATTGCCCTTTTGTGATTTTAGGGTCAATTGTTATGCTTGCTTGTTGAAATTGGCACATAATTGTGTGTAGGTTTGATAGAGCTAGAGGAAACCCTACTCAATAGGGGGAGATTTTATTTAAGAAGGAGTTGAAGCTTGTTGTTAAGTAATTATTATTATTATTATAATGCTTATATATAGTGATTTTTAAGTAACTATAGTTATTTAACTATATTAATTGTGTATGCCATTTAAGTGGCAAGAATGATGAATATATATATATGAATATGTTGTTGTGGAAAGTATGATGGATATAAATGAATATATTGTTGTGGAAAATATAATGGATGTAAATGAATATATTATTGTGGAAAGCATGATGGATATATATGAAAATGTTGTTATGAGAAAACTTGACAAATATATGTATATATATACATTATTGTGAGACCATTGAATGGTCGATTGAGCATGTATAGCGATGAATTGTGAATATTGGCACTTATGAATGCAAGCCACTTGATGTGGTATGAAATGGTATATTTTGCTTATGAGAAAGGTGAATTGTGATTCATTATAAGAAATAGAAATGATGAGAAATGAAAAGGGATGCTAAATTACGATGATATAATTGTACATATACATTATGATCTGTTGTGAGAATGATTGAAATATATGCATATGGCATGATATAAGGAAAATGTGTGATAGTAGGACTGAGCCGGATGAATAGTCCCTACTGATATTTATGAGATAGGCACACTGAACCGGGCATATAACTACCCATGTGAAAAGTGAGACTAAGCCGGGCAGATAGTCTCACTAAATGGCCATTTAATTGATATTGAAAGTATGAGGAATATAGCAAATGAGGCTAAGTGTGAAGTTAATATATGAGGAAAGGTACATCCAGATCCTAACTTGCATAAACATGCATTATTACACCATATTTGCATACAAGTTGAATGTAAGAATTTATGAATAAATTGAAAGTGAGAATTATATTGTGAATTGAATGGGAGGATGTTGTTGTGGTTTATTTGGAATGATATAACTTAATGTATTGACACATCAACAATTGAGGTTTGGTGGTTGTATATATTATTGTGGGATTTGAATGTTGCACAAATTTGAACATGGCTACGAGGGTTTTAAAATACGGCCGTGTGAGAGAGAAATTGTGTAAAGAAGGAATGCCCGAAAATCAGCAAAAGATGCCTCTGTACCGACTCAGCAAGCCTGCACGAGTCGGCACCGTTGCATTATTGATGAGCATGACTTGGCACCGAGGGCCGAGTCAGCACCAGAGGCTGCTGTCCTGACTCAACACGCCCTGATTTTTCACTAGGTTGCTTCTTTTGCATTTTTGGGCACCGAACTTGATTCCAATGCACTCCAGTGAACTTTTAACATGATTTTAGCTTAGTGAATATGCTTTTTCTTTATAGTTTGATGTAAAGCAAGTTAATTCTATGTTTTTGTTTAATTAGTTCTTGGAGAGAACTATATGTATGCTTATCTTAATAATTGCTTATTGAGTCGCAAGCTCATTCCTTTATAATTGTGGTTTTTAGGCTGGTTAGAAAGCTTGAAGTGAGTTAGTCGTGAGCTCAGATGGGTCAAAGGTAGGCTTGGTATCGATATCTCCATCCACATGATCACATAAGCATTTTAGCATTTGAGCATTTTGAATTGAGTTCATATGTATATTTTAGTTTTATGTAACTTTATATTTTGAGTATTTACTATGTATCAAACAAGAGTTTTTGTATAATACATATATCTTTTGAGAAAATTTTTCATGTGCCACGTAGTTGTTTATTATTGGGACACTTGTATGTGGTATTTGGAGGGTGCTACATTAAGTGGTATCAGAGCGGGGATTAGATTTTCTCGGGACATGAAAACATGATGTATTCATAATATATCATACATAAATCATTAATGACATATAGCTGATATGCATTACATATGTCAGGATGGAAGGACACCAAGCTCAACCCATCGGCCAAATGAGTCATTAGAGTCAATTTTAGACAAATACATGTGCATGCTTTATATGAGATTGACTAAATTTCTATTTATGACCCTTTTACAAGATGCATGTATTTGTATATTAGTGAATTAATTAAGAGATAAGAAAAATGAGTCAAAAGTAAGTAGATGGCACTGTTAAAGAGAACTATAGAATATAAGAGAGTAAGGTGTAAGGGATTTTACAGTCTTAGTAATTTCTCCACAGCAAAGGATGATTATAGAATATAAAAAATATTTTAGATTAAATTAATTATATTGATGCAAAACGAATTAGTTATACAATATCATTGTTTGAACAAGATATGTGATATGATATAAAATAAATATATGGATTGTGAGGATGTGGAATTATGATTGAATATAGAATGAAGTAAGCTATGGCTATTGAAATGTAAAGATTTATGTGAATGTATTGTGATCTTAGCAATGCTCATATATTATCAATAATAGTATATTGGTGAGGCTTAGTTAAATTTAATTATAGTGTGGTAGATAACTGAGCCCTAATTGAGATTGTTTATAGAAGTGTAGTTATTTTACTATAGGATTGGCCCTACTTTAGTAGGGAGATGTCAATATTTTAGGGGAGATTCTACTAAATTTTTAGTAGATTCCTCGTAAACTGAGCTTTTATCGTTAGGTTCTTATGATAAAGTCTTGTGTACAATAGATGAATTATGATCTATAGGTTGTGATATGAAATTATGAAATATGGGAAAAACATATAACAGTGAATTTAGAAGGTGTGAAGTAAGTTAGTTTAGTCAATCAATGGGAAAAACATATAGAGACTCAGTGAAAATTGCATTATGAACTGAAAAGGTTATCGAAAAAAAGAGCTTTCAAATTAAAAGAATCTAGGTTTTAAATAGTGTGAATTTAGAGGATATAGTAAGCATTTGTTCGGCTAACTAATGAAAGAAAGACTTAGTGGAGAATTTGAAGATTCTAAAAGATGAAAAATTAATGGTAATAAGAACTTTGCTTAGAACTATTACTTGACAGGAAATGTGTGAACTTAATAGTTATGGAGTTGAAAGAAGGAATAGTATCATTTTAGAAATAAATTGGGTATGAAATTATTATGATAGTATAACTTATTATGTAAGGAGATCATCATATATATTTGGAGTAGAGAAAAATAAAATTAGTGGGTGAAGAAGAAACTGTATATGTTTGATGATTCTAGTTGTAATTACATCATATATGATTTAAAATAGGCAAAAAGCCTATTTAATGAATGTTAAAGTTGTAATAAAGATTAATTCGAGAAGAATGAGTGAAATTATAATTATAGAATTTTCTAAGGTATTTTAAAAATAATGGCAATTATTCAGTATTGGAAGACAGATTTGAAATTTAATTATACCCAGGATTACATCAGTATTGATTATTTTATAAAGAATAGTATTTTGGGAGTTGAAAGAGGATAAATTGATAGGTTGAATAGTACCTTATGATGGCATTACTTCTATTTATATTGAACAGGAATGATGAAGAGCAATTATATATTGATTATGAATTAGTGAACTATATTTTGATGAAGACTAATTATTTATTCTTATGAGATGAGGACTTATTTGATTAATGGAAAGATGCTGTAGTGTTTTGGGAAGGACAATTTGAAAGTTTAGATATTGGTAACCTTGGACAGCAGAATGTTCTCTTACTGAGATGACATTCGGAATTTGTTCATAAATTTTTGATTATGTTATTGGGAGTGATTAATATATTAGATATTAGTATGATATTTTAGTAAAGATATAATGAGAATGAGGGAATTATCTTTTTTCCTTGAGAAAGAAATTATAAAGGGAGTGGATTGAAATTTGTTAACAAAGTTATGGAAGTTATGTGACTCATGTCAAGGCTTCAAGGCAAAGAACATAATATGTTTGAATATAAGAGAAAGAATAATAGTCTGTATATTCGGATGGTTATGATCGTATGAGGAGACTTCTTTGACTTATGAGTAATTATATTGAGAGTTGAAAGACATTAACTGTGGAAAATTTGAATTCTTGTTATAGGTGGTCAACAAGGAAAGCAATATGGAAGAGTTAATGTATGGAAATAGAACATCAGTCTTTACAGAAGTTGTAACCACCAACGGTATTAAAATAGACTCAAGTGCCAATTCCTATGGGAAATTAGAGTTATAGGATTTGTGTACATGATTTTATTATAATCGAATTATGGATAATGGATTGAATTAGATAAATTAGAGTGAAAGTGAGATGTGTTGTATATGATTTGATGTGTGGTTTTATGTAGGAGCTATAAGAGCAAGGTAAAACTCTTATTTGTTAAGGTGGAAAGTATTTTAGTAAGTAGTTATTAAATATAATGAATGAGATACAATAGATGATTACTATTGTTAATAGAATGTTAATATTATTTAGTTGGTGCAATGAATGTTTGATGTATTAAAAATGGTATATGAGTGTTATGTTTGTGTAATATGCCAAGTGAATATAACATGGGCTTGGCTTTGTTCTTATGATATTCATGTTAAGATATGCATATAGATGAGTATGATTCTTGAGTTGTAATACGAGATATATTATGATGTGGATGTATGATGGTATATTATTTTGTTATTTTGTTATATGTTCGGTATATATCAAGTATAATTTCAGTTTATGATTTAATATTGTAGTATATGTTCGGTATATGTTATTGCATATGGAAGGAGATTGAGAATATTCACTGTGATAAATATGTCGATTGGCTTTGTGACCATCGACTATATGAAATTGATTAAGTTGATTGGCTAAGTATCTATCAACAAGGCAAATGATACTAAACAATGAGAATAAAATGTGAAAGTATGAATTATTGCGAGATACTATCCTTATTGTTGAAATAAATAAAAACATTAAATAAAGTATTGAGATATGAGATTCGTATGATGTGTACTAAATTACTTTTTGATTATATTTATATTCTGCTGTATGGAATTGATGAATAAGGGTGACTATACGAGTATTCAATTATGTGGAGATATAGATATACTTTGAGCTTGCGTTGTGAATAAATCTATTGTATGAAAGAGTTATGGAGACTATGGAAAGATGATATAAATGTTTGAGACCCGTGATTGATTAAATACTATACAATTGTGAATAAATTGAATTGATAATGTAAAGTATATTTTTGGAATGTCTCGGAGTTGCTTTAAGTCTTATTTGAGTGTGGGAAAGTTTGTCTAGCTTTAAGAAGGCTAAATAGGAAATTTTAAAATTTAGAAGGAAAGTAAAAATTAGTCTGAAATATGTGGATAGTATGAAATTGTAAAGAAGGTGGACTATTAGCATATAAATGGGATTGGCCAAGGAAATTATTATCTATTCATGATGTATTCCACGTGTTTATATTGTAATGGTATAGATAGGATCCTAATTATGTGATATAAAAGCCTAAGATAGAGATTTCTGGAAGATTGACATAAGTGGAAGAATCGATAAAAATTCTAGATTGAAAGGTGAAGCGATTGTGGAATAAAGGGATTTCAATAGTAAACTTGAAGTGAAATTATCATTCACCTAAAAAGGCTACATAGGAAGTAGAAGAGCAGATGAAGCAAAAATACCCTTACCTGTTCACGAAAGATGGTGAGTAGTTAATTTCGAGAACGAAATTTTATTAAAGGGGGAGAAATGTAACACCCGCTCTTTTTCATATGTATTCATGACGTATGTATTACGTATTGTATATAATGCATAGTACATAAGTGGATCTCATTGCATTAGATATGAGTATGTATATTAAAGATGAACCAAATTGGAAGGAAAGTTTGGAGTGAATTGTCATATTAGAAAGTTGTGGGGTATTGGATAATATACCCATTTCAATAAGGAGCCTAGGAAGAATTATGAATATATTTAGTTATATATATATATATATATACATTATTGTTATGGTTTATTAAGGGATAATTATATACCTTTATTATATAATTATTAATAAGAAGACTTCGGGGGCTAGTTGGTGAGTTGTGATTGGTTAGTGGTTTGTTTGGGTGTATATGTGGGTGTTTGTGTAGAGATTTTGAGGAAGAAGAGAAGAGGGTGATTTTTTAAGAGTTTTTGGAGGGTTTTTGATACTGATCAAGCTAACAATCCAAAGCTTTAAGAAGCATTAGAAGGTCTCATAAGCATTGAAGCCTAACTGGTAAACTTTCTTTGTGTTTGGATTGATTTATATTGAGTTTGATTGCTAGTTAAATTCTAGTCCTGTTACTCTATTTTTTAGTCCTCTTGTTTGTACCATATCTCGAGATATAGAGCTTTGATTTAAGCATTTTTAGACTTTCTAGAAACTTTAAAGAGTCCTTTACATTTCCTATATTTTGAGCTTGGGCTGAATTTGTTGTTAAGAGGGACAATTAGGGCCATATATTTTATTGCTCATCCTGATTCTCTATGCTACCCGACTTGTTTCAAAAATTCATAATTAATTCTCTGCATGAGAAAATGGTGTGATTTCAGTTAGGGTGAAAGTAGACTCATTTATGTATAGTCTATATGAATTTGGTGATTTTAGGACGAGTCTATGATGTTTAAAAGTATCATGAACTTCATACATAGGCTGGATTGTGAATTTTCTTGGGTGTTGGTTATATAATGATATCTAGAGTTTTAAAACTTTAAATTGAGCAAGCTTATATGCTCTGAAAACTTCAAAGAGTCTCCTATAACTTTTGTATTTTGACCCAGAGTTGATTTTACTGTTAAAGTTATCTGGCAGGGTAAGACATTTTCTTGCTCATGCTGGCAGCTCAGTTTTACCCGGATTTAATCAAAAATCCATAATTTATTCCATATATGTCCAAATCAAGTAATTCTAATTGTAATTGGAAGTAGACTCATATGGCTAGCTTCAGTATTAAATTCATAATTTTTGGACTTGTTAACGAATTATTTGGATGCATGGAACCTTTGATCATCTATTTAACCTTTTGTGATTTTAGGGTGAATTGCTATACTTGTTTATTGAAATTGGCACATGATTGTATGTAGGTTTGATAGAGCTCGAGGAAACTCTACTCAATAGGGGGAGCTTTTATTTAAGAAGGAGTTGAAACTTAATGGTAAGTAATTATTATTATTATAATGCTTACATGTAGTGATTTTCAAGTAATTATAGTTATTTAACTATATTGATTATGTATGCCATTTAAGTGGTAGGAATGATGAATATATATATATATATATATATATATATATATATATATATATAAATATGTTATTATGGAAAGCATGATGGATGTAAATGAATAT
This sequence comes from Macaranga tanarius, assembly GCA_949673435.1. NCBI lineage: Eukaryota > Viridiplantae > Streptophyta > Magnoliopsida > Malpighiales > Euphorbiaceae > Macaranga > Macaranga tanarius. The sequence continues at coordinate 9,615 of CATIWO010043805.1, forward strand.
GTTGTTGTGGAAAGCATGATGGATATATATGAAAATATTGTTGTGAGAAAACATGACGAATATATGCGTATATATATTATTATGAGACCATTGAATAGTCGATTGAGTATGTATAGTGATGAATTGTGAATATTAGAACTTATGAATGTAAGCCACTTGATGTGGTATGAAATGATATGTTTTGCTTATGAGAAAAGTGAATTGTGATTCACTATAAGAAATTGAAATGATGAGAAATGAAAAGGGATGCTAAATTGCAATGATATAACTGTACATATGTATTGTTATATGTTGTGAGAATAATTAAAATATATGCATATGGCATGATGTGAGGAATGTGAGGAAAATGTGTGATAGTGGAACTGAGCCGGGCGGATAGTCCCCACTGATATTTATGAGATGGGCAAGCTATGCCGGGTGTATAGCTACCCATGTGAGACTGAGCCGGGCAGATAATCTCACTAAATGTCCATTTAATTGATATTAAAAGTGTGATGAATATAGCCAATGAGGCTAAGTGTGAGGTTAATATGTGAGGAAAGGTACATCCGGATACTAACTTGCATAAACATGTATTATTATACCATATTGGCATACATGTTGAATATGAGAATTTATGAATGAATTGAATGTGAGAATTATGGTATAAATTAAATGGGAGGATGTTGTTATGGTTTATTTGGAATGATATAACTTGATGTATTGAGACATCAACAATTGAGGTTTGGTAGTTGTATATATTATTGTGGGATTTGAATGTTGCATAGGTTTGAACACGGGTACGAGGTTTTTAAAATACGGCTGTGTGAGAGAGAAATTGTATAAAAAAGAAATGCCTAAAAATTAGAATAACTCGATACGTTGTGCCGAGTCGAAAGGGACTCGGCACAAGGTGCCTCTGTGGCGACTCGGCACGCCGGCACGAGTCAGCACCGTTGTATTATTGATGAGCACAAATCAGCACCGAGGGCCGAGTCTGAACCAGAGGCTGCTATCCCAACTCGGCACGCTAGCCCGAGTCGGCATTCCCTGATTTTTCACTAGGTTGCTTCTTTTGCATTTTTGGGCACCAAACTTGATTCCAATGCACTCTAGTGAACTTTTAACATGAGTTTAGCTTAGTGAATATGATTTTTCTTTATAGTTTGATGTGAAGTAAGTTAATTCTATATTTTTCCTTAATTAGTTCTTGGGAAGAACTATACGTATGCTTATCTTAATAATTGCTTATTAAGTCGCAAGCTCATTCCTTTGTAATTGTGGTTTTCAGGCTGGTTAATAGAAAGCTTAAAGTGAGTTAGTCGTGAGCTCAGATGGGTCAAAGGTAGGCTTAGTGTCAACATCTCCATCCACATGATCATATAAGCATTTTGGCATTTGAGCATTTTAAATTGAGTTCATGCGTATATTTTAGTTTTATGTAACTTTATATTTTGAGTATTTACTATGTATCAAATAAGAGTTTTTGTATAATACATATATCTTTTGAGAAAATTTTTCATGTGCCACGTGGTTATTTGTTATTGGGACACTTATATGTGGTACCTGGAGGGTGCTACAATAACAACCCCTATCCGACCAAGGGAGACCCAATACATTCTCTTCAACAAACTAGAAGAAGAAGCAGATGAAAAAGGATTAACACGTGCCAATAAAAGCAAGACCAAAGATGGCAATTTAGGATCAATCAAGATGAAGATTCCAGCTTTCCAAGGGAAGAGTGATCCAGAGGCATACTTGAAGTGGGAAAAGAAGGTTGAAAGGGTGTTCGAGTGCTATAATTCTACTGAAGAGAAAAAGGTAAAGTTGGCCGCCGTGGAGTTCACTAACTATGCTAGTATGTGGTGGGATTAATTCACCTCCATTAGGCATAGAAGTGAAGAAAGACCAATTACATCATAGTTTTAGATGAAAACTATAAGGAGGAAGAGATTTATATCTCAACACTATTATAGAGAGGTGTACAACATGTTACAAAGGTTGAACCAAGGCTCTAAAAGTGTTGAAGACTATTTCCAAGAGATGGAGATGACCATAATTCGAGCTAACATTGAAGAGGATAGAGAGGCTACCATAGCACGTTTTCTATCAGGTTTGAATCATAAAATTGCTAACCTTGTTGAATTACATAATTATGTAGATTTGGAAGATATGGTACACATGGCAATCAAGGTGGAAAAGCAATTAAAGGTGAAAACCAAAATAAATTCGACTTCTACAACTACATGGAAATCGAATTGGAAGAATACGGGGGGAGAAACAAGTGCAAGTAAGGGCAAATTTGGACCAAATAAAAGCAAGGATATTACTACATTAAAGATAAACCTAAGGATGACAAATCTAAAGGTAATTCAAGTAATATTCAGTACTTTCGATGTTTGGGATATGGGCATAAGGCTGCACAATGTCCAAATGCCAAGATCATGACCCTACGCAATGGGGAGGTGGTGAGTGAGAAAGAGGATAATGATGATGATCTGAGTGACATGCCAGCACTGGAGGATGCATCTGATGTACAACGTGAAAATATTTTTTTATATTCGATGTATGATACATGATAAATTATGTAGTATGATTATAGATGGTGGAAGTTGTGCTAATGTTATTAATGCTACTTTAGTTGATAAATTGAGAATTAAAACAACTAAACATTCTAGACCTTATAAATTACAATGGTTAAATGAAGGTGGGAATATTAAGGTCACTAGGCAAGCATTGATTACATTCTTTATTGGACATTATTGTGATGAGATATTATGTGATATAATTCCTATGCAAGCTAGTCAAATATTATTAGGACGTCCATAGCAATACGATAGGTAAGTTATACATGATGATTTTACTAATAAATATTCATTTAAAATGAATGGTAAAACTATTAATTTGTTACCTATATTGCCTAAGGAAGTGTATGAAGATCAAAAAATTCTGAGTGAATGTGAGAGTGCACATGAAAAAGAAAAGGTGCACCAGTAAAAGGAGAGTAGTGAGAAAAGCCAAGGGAGGCATGAGGAAAGAGAGGAAAAAGGAGAGAAAATAGAGGGGATGCGCAGAGAGAGTAAAAATAATGATATTGCACATGCAAAAGGAGAGAATAGTGTGCAAAGAGTGGTAAAAAAAGAGGTAAAAGGTAATGTTTTTGTAAGAGAGGGTGAGATTAGACAGGCTTATCTAAACAAGCAACCTATGATACTATTAGTATTTAAGGGTGTATGTTTAGCTTTTGATGCTAACCCAATTCTCTCTTCCCTACCAAGTTCTTTTTAAGTGTTGTTGCAGAAATTTGAGGATTTATTTTCCAAGTCTATGCCCGATAGTTTGCCACCATTAAGAGGGATAGAACATCTAATTAATTTTGTTATTGGAGCACAAATTCTGAATCGGCTAGCCTATAGGAGTAATCTCGAAGACATAAAAGAATTATAAAGACAAGTAGATGAGTTGATGTCTAAAGAATTTATTCAAGAAAGTATGAGCCCATGTGCTGTACCCATGCTACTAGTGATTTAAAAGGATAGAACATGGCGTATGTGTATTGACTATCACGCCATTAACAAAATTACTGTAAAGTATCCCTATCCTATACCTCATTTTGATGATATATTAGATGAATTATATGGTGCATGTATATTTTCTAAAATTGATTTAATGGCTGGGTATCATCAAATTAGAATAAAAATTGGTGATGATTGAAAAATTGCCTTTAAAATAAAATATGAGTTATATGAGTGGTTAGTCATGCTATTTAGTTTAACTAATGCTCCTAGTACATTCATGTGTTTAATGAACCATGTTTTGAGGGATTTTATAAGTAAGTTTATTGTTGTCTATTTTGATGATATACTTGTGTATAGTAAATCACTAGAGGACCATGCTATGCATGTTAGATCAGTTTTTAGTGTTTTACAATCACAAAAGTTGTATACTAAGCTTGCTAAATATTCATTTTATGTGCCTAAAGTTATATTTTTAGGATATGTTGTTAGTGAGTATGGTATAAAGGTTGATCATGAGAAGGTTAAGGCTATTGAAACTTGGCCTACACCTAGGAATGTCGGGGATGTTTATAATTTTTATAGCTTAACTAATTTTTATCGACATTTTATGCGTAATTTCTCTAGCATAGCTGCCCCTTTGACAGAAGTAATTAAAAAGAATGTTAAATTTAGGTGGGGAAAGGAACAAGAGAATGCTTTTAATATGCTGAAATCTAAATTAATTTTTGCACTTATTCTTATTTTGCCTAACTTTGATAAACAATTTGAGATTGAATGTGATGCTTCTGGTATGGGAATTGGAGATGTTCTAATGTAAGAGGGTAAGCCAATTGCATATTTCAGTGAGAAATTAAGTGGCGCAACACTTAATTACCCAACATACGATAAGGAGATGTATGCCTTGGTAAGGGCATTAGAAATATGGCAACATTACCTACTGTCTAAGGAGTTTATTATCTTTACTGACTATGAGAGTTTGAAGCTTTTAAAGGGATATAATAAGCTTAACAAGAGACATGCTAAGTGGAGTGAGTTTCTTGAGTCTTTTCCTTTTGTTATCAAATACAAACAAGGTAAGAAAAATATTGTGGCTAATGCATTGTCAATGAGGTACATTTTATTTAACACTTTAGATGCTAAATTGCTTGGTTTTGAGAATATTAAAGAATTGTATGCACATGATCCTGATTTTAGCAATGTATATAATGCATGTGAGACAACTACCTTTGACAAATTTTATAGGCATGATGGGTATTTATTTCATTTAAAGCAACTTTATATGCCTAGACGTTCATTGCATTTGTTGTTAATTAAGGAGGCACATGAGGGAGGTTTGATGGGATACAATGTTTTACATGAGCATTTTTTTGGCCTAACATGAAATCTGATGTATCTAAGTATTGTGCTAATTGCATTACAGGTTTGCAAGCTAAATCTAAAGTGCATCCGCATAGTTTGTATACACCATTGCCTATTCCACAATTACTTTGGGTAGATATATCTATGAATTTTGTACTTGGACTACCTATGACTAGGCGTGGTAATGATAACATATATTTTGTTGTTGATAGGTTTTCTAAGATGACACATTTTATTCCATGTCATAAAATCAATGATGCATCGCATATTGTTGATTTGTTCTTTAAGAATATAGTGTGTTTGCATGGTATACCTAAAACTATTATGAGTGATAGGGACACTAAATTTTTGTCCTACTTTTGGAAAACTTTATAGGCGAAATTGGGAACTAAGTTGTTGTTTAGTACTGCATATCATCCATAAACTGATGGACAAACTAAAGTTATGAATAGGATATTAGGACAACTCATGTGTGCTATAATTAAGCAGAATATGAAATCTTGGGATGAAATTTACCTCATATAGAATTTGCATATAATAGGGCTGTGCATTCATCTACACAATATTCACCTTTTGAAATTGTGTATAGTTTTAATCCTTTAACACCATTGGATCTATCACCTTTGTCTATAAGTGAGCAAGTTAATTTAGATAGTGTTTGAAAGGCAGATTTTGTGCGCAATTTACATGAAAAGGTAAAATAAAATATTGGAAGGCAAAATCAACAAATGGCAAATCAAAGGAATAAAGAATGCAAACAATTAATTTTTGAGCCTAGAGATTGGGTTTGGTTGCATTTGTGCAAGGAGAGGTTTCCTACTCAAAGTAAATCTAAGCTACATCTTAGAGGAGATGGACTATTTCAAGTTGTGGCAAGGGTCAATGACAATGCCTACAAATTAAATCTCTTAGGTGAGTATAATGTTTCTACAATCGTTAATATATTTGACCTTCTTCCATTTGATTTTGAAGGTGAAGATTCGAGGGTGAATCCTTTTAAGGAAGGGGGGAGTGATGCATATGGACATGCGAGTACAAAACCAAATTCAAATCCTTTAAATTATGATGGAGGACCAATCACGAGATTCTGAGCTAAAAGGATGAAAGATGCTGCCAAGGAACTTGTGCAAAGGAATCTCGAGCCTTTGGGATAGAAAGGAGATAATTTGAAAGAAACTAAGTTAGTCAATTTACTTAGTTGTGATCAGACTGATACACGCCCGTGTATGCTTTTGCATGGCCGTGTTACACGCTCGTAAATTATTCCGAGCCAAACACTGGTATCTACATACCCGTGTGCTAAGGTCGTATTCCAAAACACGCCCGTGCTTATTTCCGAAGCATCATCTGCATGATACACAGTCAGACGACACGCCTGTGTAGGTAAGGGTGTGCATCGGTCAGTTTCGGTCGGTTCGGTCAAAGAACCACCAAAACCGACCCAGGGATGCTTCTGACTGAAATGAACCGAACCGACTCGGTTCGGTCGGTTAACAGATTTATTTTTTAAATAAAATTTTTATTTTTTATTTAATATTTTATAATTTTTTTAAGCTTATTTTTTAATTATATAACTAAAAAAAAATATTTTTATTTATAATTTTAATATTTATATATAATTTTTTCTAATTAATATATTTTATTTAATATTTTTATAATAAATATTTATAGGTGTCGGTCGGTTCGGTTATTTTTAGTTTTTTAACTTCAAAACCGAA
>CATIWO010043806.1:0-10267 GCA_949673435.1 Macaranga tanarius
TTTTTTTTTCAAATCACTTGTATAATCTCCTCACGCGATCTCCATTCCTAAATGTCATCTTCTGTTATACGTCTTTCACAATTTCCCCAAATTTCTATCACCTTCATTTGAAAATGTGGCCATTTCTACTTGTAGTAAAATAAGCCTATAAATACCACCATGTCCAAGCAAAGACATATACTTGAGTCATTGACGTTTTTATTCATCATAAGCTATGGGACAAAGTACTAGAGTTGTTTATTGGGTTCTTGTTTTTAGTTGTGTCTTGGCTAGTCAAAGACCTCAATGTGTGTTAGCCATTGAAAATGAAGCGTTGTGCTCTTTAGCTTCTAGCTATGGAGATGCTCTTGGCAAAGCTATCATATTCTTTGATGGACAACGCTCCGGGAAGTTGCCTGCCAATCAGCAAGCAAAATGGAGGGGAGACTCTGCGCTCTCTGATGGCAAGCCTGAAAATGTAAGGCTTTTTTCTTTTTTGACCATTACACTGGGGGATAGGGGATGGGATTCGAAACCCACTTCGCTGGTACTTATAAAGGCGTTATGCCATTGCACCATAAGAATGCCGGTGTCTGAAAAATGTTAAATAGATTGATCCGCAAATAATAAGAAATTTAATTCCACTTCATTCCTCTTTAAAAAAATTCAAATGTTACTAGGATATTATGGACTTAACAGTACATATATAATTGTGTATTTTGGCAGGTGAATTTGGTGGGAGGTTATTATGATGCTGGTGATAATGTAAAATTTTCATGGCCAATGGCATATACTGTTTCTTTGTTGAGTTTGGCAGCAATCGAGTACACAAAAGAGATATCTTCTGTGAATCAGCTTGGTGCCCTTCAACAAGCAATTCGTTGGGGCACTGACTACCTTATAAAATGTCATACTTCATCCACCACATTTTACACTCAGGTATTCTATACTATACATCTCCTCTATATATAGTCTATAACTCTCAAGATTCTCACTAGCGTTGAATTTATATATATATATATATATATATAACTTCACAGGTAGGAGATGGAAATGCTGATCACCAATGTTGGGAACGTCCTGAAGATATGGACACTTCTCGAACACTCTACAAGATCACTCCTAATTCACCTGGCACTGAGGCTGCAGCTGAAGCTGCAGCTGCTCTTGCTGCTGCTTCACTTGTGTTCAGGCCTGTTGATTCTAGCTATTCTTCCACGTTATTAAACCATTCAAAATCAGTAAGGCCAATATAATCATAGAACTTGATCACCCCTTTAATTATTATTAGTCATTATCTCACTAGCTAATCAATACTGTTTTGTAGCTCTTTGAATTTGCAGATAAGTACAGAGGAAATTTCAAAGATTCTTGCCCTTTCTACTGCTCCTACTCAGGCTATCAGGTGAAAATTTGCTTTTTCCTGAAGAAAGTTTGTACAAATTTTGGTACTTAGTTGATGTCCAAATGTAAAAAAATCTGATAGCTTCTGAAATTCTTGTAAAGGATGAGCTGTTGTGGGGTGCTAGTTGGCTATACAAGGCGACTGGAGATATCAAGTACTTGAATTATGTCTCAAACAATCAAGGCTGGAGTCAAGCCGTGAATGAGTTCAGCTGGGATAATAAATTTGCAGGCGTTCAGACATTGCTAGCAAAGGTATATGCATACTAAAAAAGAAAAGAAACATTAAACCTTAACCTGAGTTAAATTCTTTGCTTTTTGGACATTAGTACAATACCAATTAAAATAATTTGTACAGGAATTCTATGCTGGGAAGACGAATTTGGAAAAGTTTAAGACTGATGCAGATTCATTTGTATGTGCACTGATGCCTGGAAGCAGCTCTGCACAGATCAGAACAACTCCTGGTACTCCTGAACTGAAATTTCCTAGATTCAAGTTATAGGGTATACCCTGAAATTATCTGCTGATCAATCTCTGCGCTTTATTTGCAGGTGGGCTTCTGTACACCAGAGATAGCTCTAATTTACAGTATGTCACCGGTGCTTCCATGCTGCTATTTATCCACGCTAAAACCTTGACATCGAATCATATCAATGGAGTCCAATGTGGCTCTGCAAATTTCTCTCCCTCCCAGATTAGAGCCTTCACAAAATCACAGGTAAATTCACAGAACTATGAAGCTTATATCAATACAAGCAACGCCATAGTTAATGATTGTAATCAATTGTTGTGTGTGTGTTTCAGGTGGACTATATACTAGGAAACAATCCCATGAAGATGTCGTACCTGGTGGGCTATGGAAGCAAATATCCGACACAAGTACACCACAGAGGTGCGTCAATTCCATCAATCAAAACTCACTCAGCGAAAGTAGGATGCAATGATGGATTCTCGAGCTATTATAACGCTAACCAGCCAAATCCAAATCTGCATGTTGGTGCAATTGTTGGAGGTCCTGATTCAAATGACCAGTACAGAGATTTAAGGTCAGAGTACTCTCATGCTGAGCCTACTACTTACATGAATGCTGCCTTTGTTGGATCAGTCGCTGCTCTACTTTCTGAAAAGAGTGAAGCTTTAGAGTGTCCAAGATTGTTGGAGGATGCGAGCACCCAGAAATTGTCTGATTATGTGTAACTTATTATATTAAAAAAAAAAAAAACATTATACTACTACTAATGATAATGTCCTGTCCCATCCCCATTAAATGGGGTTAATAAGCAGTAGTACTAGTGTTATAAAATAGACTAAAATTGGTGTGTTATGATATTTTGTGGTTTTGAATTGTAATAAAATTAGTTTGTTATAACACTTAAATAATACGTATTATGTATTTTTATTCCTTAATTATACAATAATATCAAAGTATTTAAAGAGATTCATGGATAAAAGAAAATTAAAATTATTAATTTTGAGAACTTTCATCTATTTTTATTAATATTGGCATTAATCTACTAAGAAAATAATAATTCCAACAACAACTTCTTAAATATGTGTAACTTACTATGTTAGAAAAAAAAAAAAATCATACTGCTACTAATGATAATGTCCTGTCCCCATCTAGGGGTTGTGTAGAAACGACAGAAAATTGATTAACAGAACCGTACTAAACTGAACTGATTGGTTCGATTATATATAAGTTCGGTTCGGTTTCAGTTTTAGATACTAAAAAATTTAGTTAGTTGGTTCGGTTTCGATTTTGAGTTTGAAAAACCAAAAAAACTGCACCAATCAACATATATATATATATATAAAATAAAATATATTAATTTAGAAAAATTATACATAAATATTAAAATTATAAATAAAAAATATTTTTTAGTTATATAATTAAAGAATAAACTTTAAAAAATTATAAAATAAATAAATAAAATAATACAAATTTTATTTACAAAATAAAATTAATAAACCGAAAAACCTACCGAACCGAACTTAGTTGGTTCGGTTCAGCTCAATTTTTAGTCCATAATCGGTTTGGTTCAATATATATATATATATATATAATAAAATATATTAATTTAGAAAAATTATACATAAATATTAAAATTATAAATAAAAAATATTTTTTAGTTATATAATTAAAGAATAAACTTTAAAAAATTAAAAAATAAATAAATAAAATAATAAAAATTTTATTTACAAAATAAAATTAATAAACCACAAAACTGACCGAACTGAACTTAGTTGGTTCGGTTCAGCTCAATTTTTAGTCCATAATCGGTTTGGTTCGATTATGAATATTTAGAAAGTTCAATTAGTCAGTTTTTTCCACTTTGGTTCGATTTTAAACTAAAACCGACCGTGCACACCCCTATCCCCATCCCCATTTAATGGGGTTAATAAGCAGTAGTATTAGTGTTGTAAAATAGACTAAAGTTGGTGTGTCATAATATTTTTGTGGTTTTGAATTATAATAAAATTAGTTTGTTATATAACTTAAATAATACGTATTATGTATTTTTATACTTTAATTATGTATTTTTAAAAACTTAAATGATAATGCATAAGATCTATTTCAAGCCAATATTGGCTATAATGTGGGGTATGGAAATCTTGTCAAATTATGACATGACAGTTAGATTTTAGATCAACCTTTGAAAACCTTATTTCCTAATCTTTTTGCCATCTCCAATTGCAAAGAAGCTTGTATAGCTAGGACTGATTTGTGGGATAATTTTAACTGGTGCTAGAACCTAAATTGGTCTTGAACTCTATTGGAAAGAGAATATGTTTTTCTCCAAGATCTCTTGAATCTGCTCAACATTGTTTCTCTATGTCCAATGAAAATAGATACTCTAATTTGGAAACCTCATCCAAAAGGTATTTTCTCTATTAGTTCTGTCTACAAAACTCTAGTTGGGCATGATTCAATTATTGAAACTCTAAATACTCCTAATGTTTGGCTTAACTTGGCTCCTCCTAAGGTTGAGCTTTTTTGCTACTTGGCTTGTGTTGGTAGAATTCCTGTTCGTGATTGGCTTTTTAGACTTGGATTACTTCCTCTAGCTGAGAATTGGTGTCCTTTTTGCAAAACATTTGGAGAATTGCAAGATAGCTTGGAAGATATGGAGTTTCATGTTAAATTGGTGGGGATTTTCTTTTTGTGTCCTAAGGATTTAACTTCTCTCTTTGATCAGTGGAGAAATCTGGTTCATGGAAAAATTTAGTCTAGATTTTAGATGATTATTTTCTTTGCATCTTCATGGTGATCTATGGCTATCCATGAATGATAGTGTCACGCCTTATTCTTCCATTAATTACTAATACACACTTATATATCCTTAATATACTTAATAATCTGATATTTAAATTAATTCTTATTTATGAACTCTCATTATAGGCATCATATAATCTTAAATTTATCATACATTCACGTATAGTGATATGAAAACCTGTACAAATTTGAACCTCAATATTTAGTAACTCTACCAATGAAACACCACATATGAATAACTTAATAACATCACTTAATCATTTACTTTCTCACATTCTTAATTGTCATCGATAATATTCTTGATAGATTTAACTATATACACATAAATCTAGATGGTAAAATAATAACTTCACATCAATACTATTTCATTTATTGAATACTTCTGTTAAGAAAATCACCATAAAACAAGTAACTAAATAATATCACTATATAATTGCAACCCTCACATCCTCCATTTCATTCGACATATTTTCTATCAATTATCAAAATATAACAATTCTAGGTGGCAAGATAATTTCATAGCAAACACACCAAATAACATATATATAGAATATCAAGTACTAGGGTGCTAACCATCCAACATACCATATGTATATACATCATCAAAATATAAAGGAGAGTACTAGATGCTTAAACAAATAATACAACAGTACATAATTATTTGCCTTAGCATCTATCTCTTTAGTGCCACGGATCTCAATCCGGCATAAGATGGTGGTGGTGGTGATAATAGCAGCAACACGTCCAAGCCAAAACCCTCAACTAATACATCTAGCCCCATGGCTCAAAAATAAAATCTAATAACAAGCACTGGAGGGTATAGAAATGGCTATAAATAAAAAGCCAAAAGATGCGTCAAGAAGACTGCATCACACCCAAGTAAGGGTGACCTAGACATCCAGCGAGGTGGCATAATAGACTTGAAAAATGGTGCACACACTGTCTAGATGCTCTTCTCGCACGGATAATACACGTGCATCAGCTTCGATGGGCAGGACTGTGACCTTGAATATTAACTCTGCATCTGCATCATGGCAGACTATATATCGCACTAAAGTCTCCGCAGCTATTACTTCATAAACCATAGTGGCCCAATGAATTGCCATATTGATAGGCTATAGACTAAGCTGTGAAAGATATTTTTAAAAATAGTGGTGAGTAATTCTGAAAGAAAATTACCTAGTGAGTAGCTAGTAAATCTTTATATGGTAAAACATTTATTCAAACAGTACTTTATCTGAAATATAACAATAATTTGAAAGCTGTTTAATACTCATAATGTACATCTTTATCAAAATAACGTCTATAAGAATAATATTTCTTTTTCACAAAAGCGTTTAATAAAATATTCCCATCACATGAGAAGTATTTAAATAATTTCATGAATAATGAAGACCAAAACATAATAAAGATTATAAACTTCTTTCTCAATAACTGAGATTCAAAGCAATCAAATCGTTATATAAAATCTTTAACTTCTTAAAAATTCTATCATTTACCAATCTAAAACAATTGGGGTCTAAATTCTCAATTTGGTATATAATATGGAAATTTATATAAATTTTCAACAATTCCCAATTCAATACACTTAAAAGTTTTATTCCACAATTTGCAAATGGTGTGGAATTTCATATAAATTTCTTAATTATTATATCAATATTTCATACTTTGGGTTATTATATAATTTCTCATTTCGATTGCCATTGGAGTTGAAAATTTCATACATTGCATAATCAACAGTATCGTCATTCATATCTTTAATAATTGATAGTTCATACAATTATCTCATAATATAATTCTCAACCTTTCCCTGAATAAACAACAATATACAAATAACTCTCTCATAACATCTCACTTTATTTTCATGGCTCACACTAGCCAAATCACATAATCATTCACAATAGTATCATATGCATACATTTCAACCATAAGGATTTACCCCAAAGGCACCTCTGAATCCTTGTGCTTTCCCAAAGACAGTTATCAATCGAGTGGCCATCTCATCTTTTCCAACTCATCCCATATATATATATACTCATTTCTTAATTATTCATGTCTTGATCATTCATAAAGATGGTATATTATTTTCCTTCATTGCAAAGGTATAATTCTGCCATTTTGATGTTCTTTATCAATCATTTACTAACTTTTAACTTTATTCTTTTTCTTGATAATCTAGTCTTTTGGTCAGAGACTCAGTAAAATATGATATTCATATGTCTTATAAGTTATTCGGAGAGTTTCTAATCTTTTAATAATTGTTCACTTGTATTATTCAGGTGCTTGGTTCAAGTTTAAACTTCAATTTAATCAAAAAAGTTGGAATAAAGTGAATTTCAGGTTACAGAGGCACCTCCTTTACACAGGGGTGTCACCCTCGTGGTGCAGGGGCATCGCCCTCGCGGTGTAAAGGTGCCGACTGTGGGCTACTAGAGCGTCCCCACTAATAGAGGCGTCACCCTTCGATCCAGTCAAAGAGGCGTCGCCCTCCTTCCTCAGTGGCATTGCCACTGAGATAAGCAGGCGTCGCCTCTACGAAGAGGCGCCACCTTCGGGATATCTAGTTCGACAGACAGCAGCATAACTCAACCAAATCATGATTTTTCAACATCCAAAAGTTCAGAAATGACACAAACATCACTCTTAAATATATATTCAGCCTATATACATCACAAATACCTCTAGATCTAGCATTTAAACTCCAATTTCTCATAATAAAATCTAAAATTCAAATTAACCATAATTTAAAATAAAACTTCAAAGTTTAATGCCACTCACAAATTTCTCTAGCCAAATCTTTACTTTACTTCTTCTGAATTCGGATTCCTCTTTAGAGCTCCTTCTCTCATTCTTTTCTTTTTCTTCTTCCTTCACTTTTGCTTCTTCTCTTCTTCTTCTTCTTCTTTCTTTCCTCCATACTTCTTCTTATAGCAATCCAACTCTTTCTCTTCTTCACCACTTTATTCCCTTATCTTTTCCTTCTTTCTTTCTAACTTCTTTTACTTACATTTGTTTCATTTACACCTAAATTCCTCTTTTCACTTTTATCCTTCCAAGCTTTCCATTTAATATAATCCAAACTCTATTTCTTATATTTATTCTTATAATTTCTCACAATAAAAATAATATTAACTCTTAACAACTTTGATTTAATATAATATAATCAACCTCTTAATTATTTACCCAAAATAATAACAATCAACTCCAATTAACACCTATTTAATATAATAAAATATTTCTTAATTATTATTAATCCAAAATAATCCGGTTCAAGGACACAGATGTTACAGATATGATCTTCAATGATAAAATTTTTTTCTTTGCTGATATTTGTGTCACTATTTTTCATAGATCAGTATCTTGGTTCAAGGCCTGGAATTAGTTTATAATGATGATATTGTTAAATCTTAGCATAATCCAATTAAATTTCATCCCAATGTACTTTGGCAGCCCCCTCCCCTTAACTCTTTCAAATAGAATCCGGATGGTACTCATCCATTGGTAAACCAGGTCAAAGTGGAATTGAAGGCATACTACGAAATCACTTGGGATCTTTCATGTGCTTATTCTCTTGTCCTATTGGTGTAGCCGATTCAAATGAAGTTGAGCTTCATGCATTTCTTCAAGATCTTTGAATCACCTCCCAACAAACCTCTCTCAACAAACCTTTCTTTTGTCCACCACTCTTGAAATCATCATAGAATATGAATTTAGATCAGCAGTCTCTTGGGCATCAAGATCATCTCAACCTCCCTGAATTTTAAATGGCTTTGTTAATACAATCCGAACTATTATGAACTTCGTGTGACACCCTCCAAGTACCACATACAAGTGTTCAAATGATATGTCAATACGTGGCATATAAATTTTATTTTAATAAGAGATATACATTTGTACAAAACTTCTATTAAATACACATCATACTTTTATGTACATACATAACTGGGTATCAAAATAGATATATATTTTAAGTACAAAATATTTGAATGTTATGATGATGGTGCTTATGAGGATGGAGATGTCGACACCAAGTCTGCCTTTGACCCACTTGCTTTCTCAAAGAAAATACACTTTAAGCTCTAGTTAACCTGCACCTCAAGCAAGCCTATATATTTCCTGAAAACCACAATTTCAAAGGAATGAGCTTGCGACTCAATAAGTAATTGATAATACAACCATACATATACTTCTTCTCAAGAACTAATTAATAAAAATACATAGAATATATTACAACACATCAAAATACAAGAATTTAACATTTAGACTGCACATGGGAGTCCAAATGACATATATGTAAGTGAGCACTAAAATGTCAAGCTCATTTTGAAAATCCTAGAATTATATTTTGGAATTTTTTAAAACTTATAACTTGTAGAGGACTCTTTAAAGTTTTCATAACTTTAAACCACACCTTATTTGGAGGTCTATAGCTCAAGTTATGGTCAAAATACGAAGACAGAAAAATGCTGCAGAAAATCGACTCGGCACGCCCGGGTCGAGTCGGCACCCGGTCGCTCTGTCACGACTCGGCACTCCGGGTCGAGTCGGCACGGTTGCCCAGAAAACATGACCCGAATGACCTTGTTGCACTCTTTCGACCATAATTCCTCTACCAAACTCGGATTCGAGTGATTCAAAAGGCTACGGAAAGCTAACTCAAAGGGCTACAACTTTTGTGAAGACACTTAGGATGAATTCATTTATATGAATTGACTAAATTATCCTTGAAGTGACTAATGATGTCAACACATATAAATATGACTCAATTCAAGTCATAACAAGAGTGCTAAGCATTAAAACATCATTGTTGGTGTCTCATATACACCAATTCACACTACTAAATAATTCACATTTCTAAAATCATCAATCTAACATTAAAACCACATTCCACAATACATTATACATCCATAATACGATAATGCATAATTATGCTTGTTAGTTCCTCTCACATGTTCACATACGTTATGTACAACCTCATTTTTGCCTGTCTTTTCTTCCTTTTTCTTTTTCATATATCCGTGGCCATTTTCTGAGATTCTCTACCCTTTTCAATCTCAGTCCTGAGATTCTCTACCCCTTTTAATCTCAGATTTTACATGTATGCGCATATATATAATTATCACATGAATGGCCACATCTGAGATTCTCTACCCCTTTCAATATTAGATCGTGGAGCTCAAATTTCACACACACATATTCCTCACATTCTCACATTTCCCACATATCAATCATTCACCTTCTCACATATCAATCATTCATATTCCTCACAAATCAATCATTATGCAATATGCATATTTATATATATATATCATTACTCTCACAAACTTATACAAATACCATACCACATCAAGTGGCTTTATTCACATTACCCCATTAACACAATTTCCATCAATATTTTAATATTCTCATAAGCAATTTATACACATATATATAACATACCACCTCAAATGGCTTACATTAATCTCAATATATAACCATCAAGATATTTCATATTCATACTCATTCTTGCCATTATATTTGGCATTCACAAATCAAGCATAGTCAAACAATTATAGTTACAAGAGATTTAGAATATGTAAGCATTGAATTAACAATTACTTACCTTAA
>CATIWO010043843.1:0-11829 GCA_949673435.1 Macaranga tanarius
GAATTTAATAAGGGTATTTTTGAGATCAAAAATAAAAAACTGCTTTTTCTAACCAGCTTTTTTCAAAAAGCACCATTTACCTGCTTTTTTCAAAACAGAGTTTTGACTCTTCAAAAAGCAGTTTTGTCCTTAACCAAACATTTTCGAAAAAGTACTTTTGATCCCAAACCAGCTTTTTTCCCTTAAAAAAGCAATGCCAAACGCCCCCAAGAAGGTGTGCCTTTTTTGCGCCTACCGGAGGTCAAGGCGCATTGAGCTATGCGCCTGCCATTGGTGGCCGAGGCCCAAAGGCTTGTGATTTATGCGCCTTGCGCCTCAGGCGCACCTCCTTAAGAACAATGGAACCCGCAAATCACACAGCATCAACAAGCAGGGGCAGTACTGCATGCAATTACTGTAAATTGTTCCTATCACCTTACACAAGCAATAACAACTTAACATGAACATAGATAAAACACCCAACAGTCTTCACCATTCACTGGAACCTCTTGATCAACAATGGCATGTAATCTTCTAATATTTGCTCTCAAGCATAGAGATTAGAGATTGTTTCTTTCATAACTACGAGTCAAGTTGCTCTTTTCATAAAAACAAATAGAATGCAAGCAATATCCATCACTATGAAACTTTTTAACTCGGACACCAACAACTGACATATATAAATTCACAAATATGTCTCATCAACAAAGTATTAACAAGGGGAAGGGAAAATTATCACAAGATATGGACATGTGAACAATCTGCATCTTAAAGAGAACAGATGAACAATGAATTTTCTATCATTGTTCCAAGGATTTTCCTAAACTCAACGGCTCATTGATTAGTCATTCATTGCAACTTCACAAATGAACCTCAAGGTTATTGCACATATATACAGAATAGATATATGTTAATATAACACAGACCTCAGTCTGTTGATGGCTGTCTGGAATCCTGAAGAGAGATCACTGTTTCAAAAGCACCAACCAGAGCCTTGACCTTACTCTTTTTTGTCTCGGCAAGCTTATTTGCCGTCTCCTCTATCATGTTATTCAACAGATTCTGTGCAGCTTTCTTTTCTTCAATATCTTGATGCTTTAAAACAACTGTCTCACATTCAGATTTAATTTCAACATCATCAGCATGAATTTTTGTGTTCTTAAGGTTACTTTCTATTGTCTCAACTGTACCAATTTGGCGCTCGCTGAGCCTCCGTCTAAATTTGAGCCTCCTTGGAGAACAAACCTCAGGACCCTGCTCAAGAACCCTTCCTTTCCAAAAACTTAGCTTTTTGATTGGGGAACCTTTATTTTTTGTGCTACTTACTCCACCCTTTCTGGGGCTATTCTTAAAATCAACTTTTGGAGCCACTGTCCTTTTCTCACTGTCAGTTTCATGATACTCAGAGACGCCACCACTCTGCTTATTCTTGGATATTGCCAAAGAAGTAACAGATGACCGAGTACCACGAGTTTCCTGTTTAATGTGTCTCAAGCTTTTCTTCTTGGGGGATGAAGGTGATTGACTGTTACAGATTCCAAATTGAGGGAGTCTCAGAATCTTCTGTGACAAAGGCGACGATACTTGAACATGTTTCAAGCTTTTATCCTTAGAGAGGGAAGACCGAGATGCAGAAAAATCACTGTTCTGAGTTGCAGTGACAGTTTTATTTTCTGCACTCGGTTCAATGACATACAAAGTCTTCTCTGGCATTTCCTCACTGCTGGGATGCTCAGGTTCAGCTTCTCTAGCATCAGTATGATCCTTCAGATGAGAAACCCCTTTCCGGCTCTTGAATTTTTCAGTGTATGTGCTTGAAGTTCTCTTGTCAGAACGTTTGGGAGACAAAGAGGCAATTGGCCGTGTCAAAACCTTCTTAACAGTACGTAAGGCAGACAAAGAAACAGTAGCTCCTGCCCCAACTTTTTTCTCATCCGATACAGAGGTCTTCATTTTGTTGATGCTTTTGAGTTTATTTGGTTCTCTGCTACTTGAAGCTCCAGGTGAATTCAACAAAGCATTTACCATGTCATTGTCTTTATAGAGTTCATCACCACCTTCTTTACTGGATGAATGCTCTTTCATTGGAAGAGCACAAAATTTTGATAGCATAGGCTTTGGCTTTGGAACTACTCCCTTGAGAGGCAAAACGAGCTGTTTTAACTGGACAGTTTCTCTCTTAGATGGTGATGAAACATCTGTCTTGGTGATAACAGGCAAATCAGGTTTCTGGCTCTTAGAACCTGGAGAAGGCGTAGAACTGGATGCTATTTCCATCTTTCTCTCAGCTAAAGTTATAGTCTTCCCTTCCTGGCCTTTACCTGGCTTTTCCACTCTTTTCCCCAGTGTAGGACTGTTTGGTGTCTTTGTTTCAAAATCCTGTCTTGTTCCATATTTACAATTATCATGGCAGGAACCTGTTGAAGCTGCAAGATAACGGGAAAGAATCTTTACACTTCTGTACGGGATACCAATGTTCCCAGTAGAGTACCTTCTCACATGACCATGCTTGGAGTGAGAACTCTCAAAAACTGCTTTGGGAGAATCCACAGAACTCCCTGAAACTACCTTGAGAGAATCATTCTCATGAACCAGAGAAGCAGAATCAGTCTCTGGGATCAATGAGATAGCCTCCTGGTTAACCGGAATAGGAACACTCTCTGGGTTCATTGGTGCAACATCACACTCTGGGATCACATCCAACTTCACCACCATCATTGTTAACCAAAAACAGCAAATTTAACAATCCTGCAACATAAAAGAAGATATAGAAAGATTAAGGCAGAGAGGGAAAATAAGGAGAAACAAAGATGCCAAGTTCAGCACAAAAATTCTGTGTTTTCATTGATATTAAGAGAAGATGATGAAGCAAGTATCTAACCAGGAACGACAAACATGAATCAAGAAAATCCTTCTGAGATGATATAATTAAACAGGAAATTGATGAGGATGCAAATGTCTAAGAGTTTGATAATTCAAATTAAACCATAAATCTATGTCAAAATTTGTTCATACCATGTCGGAAATTTTTACATCTTTAATTTATTATCAACTTCTTTGTTTCCTTCAGCAACCAAATCATTTTAGGGAAACATTGAAGCCATATGAAAATTTTGCAGAATTTGCAATCAGTTGTTCTTCATTATTTCTCATATAATTTTGCTCATTTACCTTTGATGTAGGTTTAAAATATAAGAGTCATTAAGCGGCTTAACTCTGAGACTTTTGATGTGACAAAAGCTAAAAGATTGAATATAATATAACAGACACCATTGATATTGTTCCATAGATAATCTTCTCCTACCAGCTTCAGTAATGGCTTCAATAATGGCTCTACGTATAGCACATCCATTTAAATTAATTTTTGTGGACTTTTGAACTTGCTGTTTATTTCAAATTATCAACAATATAAAGTTTTCAGCAACAAAAATTCCCACACCAAGATGATCAATAATAGCAAATAAATCAAAGAATCTCAGAAAATACTAAAGCAGCTTGGAATTGTGTTCATAGGAGCCTGAGAAAATTTATCCAAAATTCCAGCTGTAATAAATAATTTTTCTTCTCATTGACAATCACATTCACGAATATTTCAAATACCCTTTTATGATTGTATTTCAAAGAACTCATTCTTGTTTGTAAAAGGCCAATATTTCTTCTACAAGATCATCAAACAACTACCAAACTCATAAGCCAAATGAGAACAACTGCAGAAACTGCATCAACAGCTCATTTCAATCATCAACTCACATTCATAGGCCAAAAAGAGATGAACCCATTATGCATTTTGGTAATATAAACACAAAAACATATCAAAAAAAAAAAAAAAAGAACATACGTTTGTCTCTGAGTGTTTCTCCAAAAGAAGGCAAAAACCTTCTCTGAAAGAGAATGGTCTCTACTCTCCTCTGCCTTAGGAGAAAACAAAGAACAAAAAGATATTTGGGAATTGGGGCAATAAAAATAGTAACAAAATAGCGTGTTTGTTGCAGCTGTAGCATCTGCCAACCTGACACCCAAAAAAAAAACATGAACAAAGAGAGAAAAATCTTTTTGAACCCACCCAAAATAAACGGTCTTTGTCATGAAATCAAGACGAAGCCTAGAAACAGAAAGCAGTTGTGTTACCAGCAGTTACGTTAAAGTTAGTTGCTCACTTCTCTAAATTTGCCAACTTTGCCTAATCTTGGTAAATTAAGAGAAAGAAAAGACAACAACTTTGCAGCCAATTTCACATTGAATTAAAGATCAACCTTATTTTAATGATTTTTATTTTATTACCGTATCATTGTAATGATTTGACAATAAATCATTTTGTAATGATTGGTAATTATTCCTTTTTTAAAAAATTATCTGTCATGGTTATAACTTTAGATAAAATGACATCTTTTAAAATAAATGGCCGAGATTTAAATCTATGGAAAAAGTTTGAGGAAAAAGGACTATCTATAATGTATTATATGCCAAATTGTTGCAATTTAAAAATAAAAATTTCAGTGAATATTACATGTGGACATACTATAACAACAGTGTTAGACTCCAATTTGATTTTAAATATAATTATTATAAAACGTAAAGTTTACAAATCTAACTCAAGTGGCAATAATTTTTCCTTTTGGGAGATATTAGTTTTGGATTCAATTTCTCTCTCCCCCACTTAGTATATAAGATCCCACTCACAAATAATTGCCCTCTCCTTACTCCAACCAATGACACAGGATGCTGTATCACATGTCAAAAAAAAAAGTTTACAAATCAAATCGTAACAAATTGAAAATGAAAATATGTTGACAAAAGATGAGTAAACTTTACAGTATTTATCCAACAGAAAAGTGATAGGAGATTCGAACTGATTCTTCGTTCCTTCACAAGTTTTCAGTTTCACGATTCAGGCCTAGCACTAAGAATATCACGGGAAAGGACACAAATTGTATACACAGAAGCTAATTAAAAAAAAAAAAAACAAACAAAGCTACAGCTTCCATGACTTCACTTGCATATTAGAATCACAAAGACAGTTCAAACATTCACTCAACGTAATACAAGTCTTAAAGAGCCAAAAACACAGACCAAAAGTACTTTAGTCCATACAAGAGCATATGTACACTATAGGAACATACTACTAGCAAGGCACCAATATTTCTACTGTAGATCAGTGATTGATCCCGAATTTTGGAATTTGACCAAACTTTCAGTTTGGTACAAGGTGTGATTTGATTGAAGACCTTCAAACTCAGCTCCCAGCTCCAGGCTTGTAACCAAAATAATAGAAGAGAAGTCGTCGAATTGCAAAACTCAAGTGGATTGTCAAGATCCGAAGAACGCAAACATTTGCCGAATCCAGCAAGTAAGACAATGGCAGCTCAAGTAATGATTTCTCTGAACAACCAATCCAGAATAGGCAAGGCAAAGTACAATATGAGAACAGAAGGGAGAGCAAATACAAGGCTGATAACGATGTAGAGTGCCATGAAGACTGCACTGGCTGGGATAGCATATAAGATAATCAGAAGAAATATGGCAATTAAGGGAAACTTAGCTGTCAAGCGCACAAAGAAAGCCAACGACTTGCGTAGGGAAAACTGAAGCCTCTCAGCATTTAAATAGCTAGCATTAAACCGAACCTCATCATGGTTAAATGCTGATTGTTGTGGGGGATGAGTAGATGGGGCTCGCCTGTTGCTTATTTGGCTAACTTCATTTGCTACTATTAAATTTCTGTTTGATGAACAGATAGGCTGGTGATCCCCGCGAAAGGAGACATACGACCTGGATCTATCACCGTTCATGCTCTCAACCATCCATAGTAAGAAATAGTTCTTGCAAGGAAACCTGAGATTTCCTTTATAGACCAGCCTGAAAGACAACAGATTACACCATGGACAAGAGATAAAGAATGGAAGCTGGATTGGTAGCGTTGGCAATTTCACAACAGCCCTCTGCAGTCCTAGCAGACAATTCTTGCAAAGGGTGTGGCCACACCATAAAACATAGGGCACATTTTCAACAATGTTAAAAGATTCCCAGCATATAGGACATTCCAGTCCCTCCTCTCTGCTATTGTTGAAAGAAGGTTCATCATCTGAGCACTCTGAAGGAGCTTCACTTGGTTTTAAAATGTCATTGTTCAACCCAATGGTTCCATTGATGGCTTTTGAAGCAATACTCCACATGGTGAAAAAGCGAAAACAATTCGACTTAAAAAAGAGATACTTGTTCAGTTACAATAGACAAGCAACAAGCATCAAAGAGCAGTGGCAACCATTACTTGGATTGGAACCTGCAATGACTACCCAGAATCAAGTCAAAAATTGAGAAAACACTAATTGCTAATAGTTGCAATAACACTCGTTACAGCATATCATTTGTTCATATACCAATAAAAGTAAACACTTTCTGAAACATTCCTTTCAATTAAATTCTTACGAAAAAGTAAAGAAATTTAAAGACCAGCCACCATAACAATAAGATTCTTACTGTGTCTGATTTACCATTACAGATCAACCAATATTACTGCGTGTCCTCTAGAGGCAGGTATTTTCAATTGCCCAATAACCTCAATAAAATCAAAAAGCAACTCATTCACTGCATTTTTCCATTAAGTTGTGTAATATAGCACTGCCCAAAAGACGCAAGCTTTTACACCTCAAATTACCTTGAAGTGCAATTTAGAAAACAGTTAGGCATAGATATTCAACAAAAGACATAGAATTCTGAGCAGAAGCAGCAGAGATTTAACAGGGCAATCATAACAAAACAATTGAAATTGATAGAAAAGGAAAAGGACCCAC
The DNA here is from genome assembly GCA_949673435.1 of Macaranga tanarius. Classification (NCBI taxonomy): domain Eukaryota; kingdom Viridiplantae; phylum Streptophyta; class Magnoliopsida; order Malpighiales; family Euphorbiaceae; genus Macaranga; species Macaranga tanarius. Next base: position 6,771 of record CATIWO010043843.1, read on the forward strand.
AGACATTAAGAACAAGTAAAGGTTAAAATAACCAAAACCCAGTTCAAATCAGATGGAAAAAGAACATGGGTCGTCGTTAAAAATTAAAAAGAAGACATGAAAAGTGAGGGAGCTTACCATTACCAGTACAAAAAAGAAGGCCTCCGAATCTTGGCGATGAACTGAATTAAACAAATAAAAATAAAATAGATTAATCAAAGATTCAAGCGTGATATTATGAAAAAATATTAAAAAAAAAAAATCTGTTTCCAAACGACGTCGTATTGTTCTGAACTTTTTTGGCAACAATGTCGCTGTCGCCTATTATTTTTAGCATCAATTATTTATGGCTTGCGTGCCCTTCTCAAAATTTTGTACTTAATTTACCAGTACAAGAGTACTCATTTAGGCAATTGCTAATTGGAGAGACTCTATACACATGCTTATTAACTTACTGCACTTTGATGAAGATGTTTGTTGGCTTTTGGAGATTATAGGGAAATTAAATATTTTAAAGAGTGAATTACTATTTCCCCCTGAGGTTTGGTGTATTGTACTAATTGGTCCCTGCATTTTGAAAAATATATTTATTCATCTTCCAATTTTGGTCAAATAAATTAAAAAGTCCTTCTGTTATCTTTTCTGTTAAGTTGGCGTTAAATGAGAATGAAATAACCAAAAGCCCTTTATACAAAATTCTTCATCAGGCAATCCATCCACTTTTACATCCACAGAGGTGGTGGAGGTGGAAGGGGAGGTGGGGTGGAAGTTGCTGCCTAGAAACCTGCAGACGTGGAGAAGGTTGAGGTTACAAAGATGGAGCAGCAAAAGCACAAAGAGTGAGCGCTGCAGCTGGGGATCAATTTTATTTTCACTTCCTGGGGATCAACAAACTCAGCAACTAAAAGCTTCCCACCATTTGGAGGCCATTGCAGGTTATACACAATATTTTGTGTCTCTATAGCTTCTTCTACAGATGAGTACTGCATCAACAAAGAATTTTCACCAATTTAAAGGTGGCTCATGTTATTATGAAGAATATTGCTAAACTCATAAAACTCAGCAGCTTCTGCAATCTACACAGGACTTCAATTTCATAAAACATCATCCTTTATAGTGCCAGTAACTCAAAATTATTACAAAATTATCATAAGATTACTACAAATATAAAAACCAAACTTTGATATGATTGAGAACCATATTTTATAATTCATCTACAAACCCACAATTAACCATAACCTTGAATTAATTACAATGCAAAACAAATTGAAGTGATAAGTAAACAAAAGATCAAAGCTTTATAGCACCACCAACTATGAGATAATCCTCAGGCCGAGGATGAGTAGACACAATAGCATTCCTAAAACCAGTAACAGCATCAGAAGCGGACTCTGAGCTCTTCAGCTCAATCTCAATGACCTCGCCAAGGCCATCGCCAGAAGAAGAATTGGAGCAAAAGAAAGCTTTTTGATAAAACCTAGGTGATTTTCTTCAAGCAAAACCAATGATGGCACTGAGCAAATGAGACGTCTCAGCGGAGGCGGCGAGTGGGAGATGAGGAGAGGTAGTTAAATGGTTGTGGAATTAGCAAGCAGAAGTGGAAGAAATGAGCTTTAACATTGTATTTGGGGGATTAGGGGAAGAAGGGTTAAATTAGGGAATGTAAAATGAATGGGTTAATTTTGGTGTTGATGAAGTGCCATTATTGAAGAAGAAGGAGGAGGAGGAGAAGTGTGGAGAAAGGGGTTTTAGTAGAAGATTACTGGCACATAATGGAGGTTCATTCTACAGGGTCCACCTCCTACCATGCTGCACCTGGATTTGGACTTGAGAGAGGCCGGTGGAAGGTTCAAATGTAGGGTTTGCTCTAGGACAACGAAGGTGAAATGCTATTGGTAAGGATTCATCTGTGGGCTCTACTACTGTTTCTCATTCATTCAAGGGCATTTGAGTCTTTGCATTTCTTTTTTTCATTTTTCATATGTATTTTTCTTTTTTTTTAGTGAATTATTTGGTCGAAATCTTGACAGAATGTGTAACACCCGCCCCTCTAACACACGTGTATATGTGTCGTGTGAAATACCATTTATATTTACTAGATAGTTGTTTTTAATTAAGTGAAGATGGTGATAGAATTGTAGAGAGGGACTTGTTTGAAATAAAAATAAGTTCAAGGACTAGTTAGGAAGAATAGTATTTAATTAAGGACCAAAGTGGATATTTAGCAATAAAATATCACAAATTTTGGTCTGATCTCCTTCTTATTTACGTGGAGATGCAGGAAGGGGGTGGAGTTTCTTTAAAAACTTGCACTCTTTTCTTTTGAAAGAAAGAGAGAGAGAGAGAGAGAGAGATAGTGAATTGGCTGAAGAAATTAGGAGTTTAGGCTTTGATTATCAACCTTCAAGGTTCAAGAACTTCTCATGGTAAGTAATTTGAATTTTGATTGAGTTTTAATAGAGTTTTTGTTAGATATTTTTCGTGCTCTATTTTGCTGAAATTTTGATCTCTGTAATTTGGCCATATCCGGAGATATACAACTCCGATTTGAGCAAGCTTTAATGTTATGGAAACTTTAGAGAGTCTTCTAGATTTCTTATGTTTTGAACTTGCCCGAAATTTGCTGTTAAACTAGTCATTTTAGGCTGAATATTTCAGTGCTCTCAGAATGCTCTGTTTTGCGTTGATTGGATTGTAAAATCCATAATTAATTCTCTATATGTTAAAATTATATAATTTCAGTTGAAAATGAAATTAGAATCATATATGTTGAGTTTATATAAATTTTGTGATTTTAGGATGAGTCTACAATTTATAGTGGTATTTTGAACTTAGGGTATTGAATCTGCCTATAGCAGTGGACTCAGACATGGTCACATATAACCTGAAAATTTTAGCCTCAGTATTTTTGACATAACTAAAGTTATAGAACTCCATTTTGAGAAAGGTTAGATGTTATAAAAACTTCAGAGTTTCCTTTATAACTTTTGTGTTCTGCATCAGAGGTTATGTTGTCGTTAAGACTATTTAATCTGGCCCAACATTTTCTTGCTCAACCTATTACTTGTTTTTTCTATTTTACCGAAGTTGCATCAAAAGTACATAATTAATTCCACACATATCCAAATTAAGTAATTCCATTGGAATTTCAAGTAGACTCATATATCTAACTTCAATAATATTTTCATGATTTTTGGATGTGTGTGTGAATTATTTGAATAGGTTGAACCTTGAGTATAGAGTTGCTCCTAGTAGTATTTTGTTGAGTTAAGTGCAAATAGCATATTTGCCTTATGAATTAATGTATGAATTATGTGTAGGATTGATAAGGATGTTGGAGATTCTAATCACTAGGGGAGCTTGTTTTTGAAGGAGTTGAAGGCTTGAGGTAAGTAATTGTTAATTCAATACTTACTTATAGTACTTCTTTTGTAACTATAATTGCTTGATTAATTATGCTTGTTTTATGAATGTGTATGAATGTTAAATATAATAAAGGGAAAGAGAATGAATGTGTGATATATGCAAATGAATGACTATGATGCTTATGTATTGAGTTATGAAAACCACTTGAGGTGGTGAAACTGTGATATGATTGTGAGAATGTTAAACAACATGCATATTGCATAACATTACATAATGAGAGGAGAAAATGTGGGTGGAGAATAAGCTCCACGATCTGAGACTGAAAGGGGTAGAGAGTTTCAGATGTGGCCATTCTGTTATGCGCATATATTTGTAAGATGGGAGATTAAAAAAGATCTCGAGAATGGGCCACGGATTACGAAAAAGATAAGAAAGAAAAGAGGCCATTCTGGTTGATGTGCATGTGTGTGAGATTTGAGATTGAAAAAGATCTCGAGAATGGACCATGAGTATATGAAAAAGAAAAGAAAGAAAATTAAAGGTGAGCTTGTGTGTATCATGTGTGAATTTGTGTTGAGGATTCCGGTCGGATAACTAACAAGCATAATCATGCATTATTGCATTATGTATGAATAATATATTGTTGAATGTGATTTTATTGTAAGGTTGATGAATTGAGAATGTGATGAATGATGGGGTGTAAATATTAATTTATGAACCCTGTATCTATGCTAGTCTTTGCAAAATTGTTGTTAAGGTTATGGTAATATATAATGGATGTTTTGGTGTATATGAGGCACCAACAATGTTGTTTGAATGTTGGAAAATCTTATTTTGATGTTAATGGATGATTTAGTGTGATATGAGATGCTTAGCATAGGTTGTTGTAGCTTGATTTGAGTGGGAGTCATGTGTTTTGACATCACAACTCACTTTAAGGGTATTTTTGTCAATTTATATAAACGAATTAAGTCCATGTGTCTTCATAGAAGTTGTTTCCCTCTGAGTTATCTTGCTGTATCTTTTTAAATCACTCAAATCCGAGTTCGGTAGATGAAGTTATGGCCAAAAGAGTGTAGTGAGGTCTGAAGAGTCGAGTCAGGCGAGCCTCTGCGCGCCCTTGCCGAGTATAACCCGCGACCCGAGTTGACGACTCGGCAATGGCCCGACCCTTCTTCCGCGCACTAATGTCTTCGTATTTTGACCATAACTTAAGCTGTAGACCTCCAAATGAGGCGTGGTTTGATGCTATAGAACCGATAAAGAGTCCTCTACAAGCTACTATTTTTATAATTGCCAGAATATATTTCTAAGATTCTCTAATTGAGCTTAAAGTTTTAGTGCTCACTTATACATTTGTCATTTAGACTTCCATGTGCAGTCTAAGTGTTAAATTCTTGTATTTTGATGTGTTGCAATGTATTTTATGTGTTTTTCTTAATTAATTCTTAAGAAGAACTATATGTATAGTTGTATTAATAATTGCTTATTGAGTCGCAAGCTCATTCCTTTGTAATTGTGGTTTTTCAGGTTAGTTAGCCTAGTTTGAAGAGTTGCTTGGTAGTAAGCTTGAAGTGAGATGTGTGAGCTCAGGTGGGTCAAGGGCAAGCTTGGTGTCGATCTCTCCATCCTCATGATCATCATCATTATCACATTCAAGCATTTTATTTTTAAGCAATGTATTTATTTTGATAAAACTTATATATGTACACTA
>CATIWO010043918.1:0-14498 GCA_949673435.1 Macaranga tanarius
TTTTTTATTTTGATAGTTATCATAACTATCATAAAAAAAATAACTTGATAATTTTTGAAGTTGTAGCAATTTATAAAGAGAAGTATAAAGTTCTTATTTACTTACTAACAATGTGGGATTTAAGTCTCATATCTCAATAGACACAACAAAATAAAAACTTGTCACCTATTTTTTATTTAAAATCATTATAGAAACAACAAAATAAAACTTATTTTCTTAGCCCGTCACTATATCTTAAATTTTTTGTAGTGCGTGTGCATTGAAAAAATGTCAATGTTAATATGTATAATTAAATTTTAGAGATAAGTACAGAAAAGTATCATATGGTTAGACGCTTTTTCACTTAAAGAATTGTGGTATTTTTCCTAACATTTAGGAGTTTGTGGTTTTATTTTTTAACATTTTAATACCATCTCAACTATTATTGTCATTATTTTATGTCAAAATGTTAATATAATGCTACATTTCATTAATAAAAATGTTTTACATGTGATTTACCATCAATATAACTATTTAGATACTTTTAAAAATATTATATATTTATTTTAAAATTATTTCTTTTTATTCCTAATAAAATTAAAAATACATCTTATTTTTATTTTTTTTAAATTTATTATAGTTGGTTGAATGACATACTACTTAATAAATAAATTTACAATTAAATATTCATATTATTTTAACATTACATCATATGTTTTTAATATTATTATTAATTAGGGTACTAAAATGCAGATAAAATCAAACCACATACCCCTAAATGTTACGAAAAATATCACAGTGCTTTAAGTGAAAAAACGTCTAACCACATGGTACTTTTTTGTACTTATCCTTAAATTTTATTCCATGAAGAAAAGGTTAACATACATAATTACATTTTCAAATATAACAGTGGTGTGCATAGAGCAATTATCAAAAACAAATTTATATATTTGATTTACATGATAATAAGTTCGGATTATTTTAAATAAAATTTTGAGTTAAAAATTTATATATATAAAAAAATATGTGAAAGTTTTAACTTATAAAATTTATTTAGTTCAATTCAAATTAATTGAAAATCTTATAATTAACAAACAAAATTACCAAAAAAATTTAATGGAGTACTAAATTCGAAGCTCTTCCTTTGTTATATATGAAACTTATGATTCTACTTTTAGCATTGGATTAAGGAAATTATTTTGTTATTGGACAAATTTAGAATTTGTTGTCATATTTTTTTAATGGTTATTAGGGAGGTCAGATAATTTAAGTATTGCTAGATTGCATAATAAGGGAGCAATTCTCTCTTTTTAAATTGATGATAACAGAATTTAAATCCTACATCTATAAATATTCTTAAAGAAAAATTACTATTTAACTACTCTCATTGGCGAATTCGATGTCACATTTAGTGCTCTAAACAATTTGACTCAATTTTAACTAAGTGAATCATTATATATGTGTTCTTTCCTTCTTTCTCTCTCCTTTTTTCTCCCTATGCTGCATCTTCTTCTTCTTCTAGTTTTGAGTTTTCTCTAGTGATTTTTGGTTCACTAGATTTTTTTTTATTTTTTATTTATATATTAGATCTATTTCATAGATTTGAGAAGAATGCTCAAATCTAAAGGGATATTTTCATATTTTTATAAAATAATTTTTTGTAGAAGTAAAAAATTTTAGTGTGGAGTTTTTATTTATTTTTGTGATTGATCTATCTATTGGAGTAGTTAAATGGTAGATTTAAAGTAATTATTGAGGTAAAAATTTGAAGAACTCAGTCAAATTATATTTCGGTTTGGCTCTTTCAGTACATCTGAGACGCAGTTGGCGTAGATGGCTAAAGAAAGTTTTTTCATTTTTTTCCTAGGGAAAATTTCTATAATAAGTGCAATTTTGTTTTATATTTTAAAATATAGTTTTCTCTCTCAGTAAAAGAGTACTTCAATGTTTTTCTTGTACTTTCTTGTAAGTTTTTTAACATGAATGAAAATTTATCTTTTATAAAAAAAAATTTATTATATATGTAAATGTATATACCTCATTTCAAAAAAAAAAAAAAAAAAACCCTCTTTTTTTTAATGGTTTGTCACATTGCATCTCACTCTCAGTACGTATAGGCGCATATTAACCAAAAAAATTGTTTAAATGCTAAATTTAATTACTTTTTATAATTCCATACTTCATTAACAAATTTCAATATTAATTAGTGGCATGCCTGTGAATTATTATTATTATTATTAAATATGAAATCAGAAATCTTTTACTATAGAACGTTGTTACACAAAAATTCACTCACTTACATATATGTGTGAATATATGTAGCTCTTGCACGCGCTATGAATCGAGTGGAGTGTTGTGTTGCGTAGGGTAGGCTGGAGCAAAGTCATTGAGTCTCCACCAAATGTAATGTGCAATATTATTTGTATATTCTAAAGAAAGAGAAAAAAAAAAAAGTAAAGAAAGTGCCTGGCTAGGGTTTCTATCTTTCTTTCTTTCATTCTTGAATGAAATGATGTCTTCTACTTCTTTTCTTTTTTGATTCTGACAAATTGCACAAAAAACTTGACCTTAGGAAAATTTTTGCTGCCTTTGTTTCAACGCCTAAAGCCAACAGCAATCATCATGTCCTCTCCTTCTGCTCCTTACCTTCTCCATCGCCATCATTGTACCCACAACTTCACTTTCTTTTCCAATTCCTCCACAACCCACAAACCCTCATCATTATCATTTCCAAGAAAAAAGAAAAGAAAAAAAAACAAGAAAATTCATTCACATACACCCACAACAAGATTTAAAGAAGAAGAAGAAAACCATCTTTGAGAGAAAAAGATCGCTTTGATTAGTTTCTTTTGCTCTCTCTTCTCTTGGTTTTCAGTGAAAGTTTTGTCTTTTAAGGTTTTCTTGAAAGCAAAGTCTTTCTTGGGGAATCAAGCATCTTGGTCCGATCATCCATCTTATACTATTTGAGGCTTTTTTTTTTTTTTTTTCATGGTTTTTAAGCTTTACATATCAATATGTAGTACTGTTCCTTAAAATGTTTTTCAGATCTTTGTGTCATGGGGGTTATTTGCTTTAGTTTTCTTGAAGCTATATATCTATATATATATATAGACTTCTGCCATGGTACGTATACTGTATTATCTATCTATCTGTCTCTATTTAATTAAACTAGGTTTTGTTTGCTAATTAGTTTTTGTGTAACTTCATAGATCTTGAATCATATGCATATAGCTTTTTATTATATTTACTTTATCTTTCATATCTGAATCTCTACCAGATCTACTGGATTCATCTCCAAAAGGATAGAGTTAGTATTTGATCAAAAACTATATATATGTATAACTAGGGTTTACAGTTTTTGTGTTTCTGTGCATGGACTTGTCGATGTTCTTGGTTCATATATACTACTTTCCTTTTCCGGTGATGAATTTTCATGTTGTACTAGCTAAAATTTTAATATATATTATGTTGTTAATTGTGTAGCCATGCAAAGCTTGAGATAAAAGAAAATGATGTGTGTTTCAATTGTTATATGTATTCTATTATATAAGTTTATTTACACCTTAGTATTCTTCAAGGATTAATTACTTGTGCTGTTAATTATATCTGCATATGTTTGGTGGATGCAAAAGGAATCAAAGAACCATATATGCATGGTGTTTTTCTTTTATTAGTATTTTAGTTCTCTTTCCAATTTTTCTTCACATAGAATGGTCTCTCAAACATGTTTAGAGCTTCTAGCCCAGTTACAACACATGAACACACTTGACAATATTGTTGCTCTTGTAATTTTTAACTAGGCTTATTTTCGTTCATCAATTCTTGGATGTGTATGTGTGTGTGATTTCAGCCCCAAGAACTTCCACAATCCAAATAATGCACTTGAGTTCGATCTCTATACATACATTTTCTTAGCTAGGCTAAACTTGTGAAATTAGCTAGTTCACTTCTTTGAGTCACTGCACTATAAAACATACATAGAGGGAAAGATTTTCTTCTGTCTCTGCTTGTTTATCGACCCTTTGCATCTTCTTCTTTAGCCAATATGTATATGCCAAAATGCATATGTATATGTATAGGCATGAACATTCAAAAGATCGTAAGATGGGGTATGATGTGTATACTTTTCTACGTGCAAGGGATATGGGATTTGTAGTGGAAGATATTATTGGTGTTCAATTGCATGATAGCTGTAATATATTTCTTCTAGTTTTGGTCATAATTAAGGGATAGCTAGCTAGTTGACTAGATGTTTTCGTCAATTTAATTAGCTGTCTTGCTTAATTAAAAGTAAACATGTTGATGGAATCAAGGTGTATTATCACTCACGATAATTATGAAAATTCAAGCTAGGAATTTTTGACTATCACTAAACAAAAAATTATGATTACTCTTATTATGTGAACTAAAATAAATTCTCCAAACAAAAGATAAATAAAAGAAACTACGTGCCCAGTTAGATGAGTAAATTCTCGAAATTATCATGATCAAATTTATTTTAATACTTTAAACTTCTAGTAGGGTTCCCATGTACTTTAAATTACATAACTATGATTTACTAAGAAGTAAGCAAATAAATTTCAATTTTCAAAAATTAAATTTCTACTACAATGTCAAACCAATAGTGGGATTTTATGATTTATCCATAAATTTAATTCCATTTCATATGTGCAATTAGTTAATTAATTAATGAAGTGAATCACAGTTCCTTAAAATTTAGGTTGAGATCCATATGAGTAATCATACACAAGTAGTGTGTGTGTGTATACATATATGAAAGCCTCATGCATGGCTTATGTGGATGGCCGGATTGCTAAAAACAATGTATATAAATCCATAATTAATTTAGTAACTGAGCTCGTTCAATGTATTTTTTTTAACTCTAGAATATATTAACTTCATTTTTTCAATTTAGAAAAAAATTATGGCGATTAGAAATTGAATTCGCAATTTTTTAATGTATAATTAAAGATTATTTTTGCCATTTACAAAAAAATTAATTTCATTCGATAACATATTTTCTGCTCCTTTAATTTTTTTTTCTTCTTCTTTTTCTCAATATAAATATTGAAAAATGAAAAAGAAAACATGTATAAATGTTAAGCACGTGTTAACATAAAGGATTTAATTGAAATAGGCCCCCACAATCGTTATCATTATTGCAACTTATGATGACAGCAGAGAGACAAAACTTTAATATTAACTAGTTTAAGCTTAAGCCACAATATGCAACCAACACTAAATTCCCAGAGCCCGGTTCCTACTTTTGACGACAGCTTTATCCGGCCGCACTATTTTTTTTTAAAATTTTATTTTTAGCTTATAACATATAACAACAATACACACAGTGTGTATGTATGTATGTATGTGCTTTTAATTTGATAATTTGAATTCTCCAATCAAAATTTATATATGGGTTGATCAATCAATCAACATTCTATTATTTTTTTCTAAAGAAAAATATATGTCGGCTTTGATCTTTAAATTAAAAACTCTGCCCTGGCCATCAGGGTTCCAAATTTAAGAGAGCCTATATATATGAAAAAATTTTGTCACTTCTAGGGATGATTGGAACTTTAGGAAAAAAATTTAGGGGGCAAAAGATTACTTAAAGTTAAAATGTCAATAAATTATAGGGATAATGATTTCATAAGTTCTATAAGTTATATCAATTTTTTAATTAACTATAAAATTTAAATTTTTTAATTGAGTTCATAAATTTTTTAAAAATTATAGTGTTAATTTTATACCGTCAAAATTGACAGAATTCGCTGACGTGTCAGTTACTTTGCAAAACTCTTCAAAAATAAATCATTATTTAAAACTTAAAAATACATTAGCTGCCACCTATGATTCCATTGCCATGTCAGATTTCCACTAACAAATAAGATAACTTGAAATTTAAAGGATAAAGACTCTTCCGTAGAAGTACCCATTTGCAGCAATTTGGATGTTTTATTTTGATGATAATTAAGTACTAAAGCAGCAGGCTCAGAAATCCTCAAACAGTCTATTCGAAGTATTCTTTATTGGTAGTGTATTTGACATCTAGATACACGACAGAAGTCTCGACCACCAATGATGGATCAATCCTAAAGTTAGTCTACGAACCCTTAATAAACACACTATGGTTGATTGCTAGACTAATATTAAATGGCATTGGAACAGCTGCAAGAATTTCAGAACTGAAAAAAGAAAATGAATTTTTATTATGTGTTTGATTGAACAGATTAATATGGTAGTGAAATTCGCCTACATAGTGGATTTTTTTAACTCACTTTGGATGCCTTGAAGAAGCTTCTCTTCTGTAACATAGGTCTTCTCAAAAATCTTTCCAGTCTTCTTCTCCTTGAGAGCAACAAGCTCATTGTATGCTAAAATGTTCAGAGGAGGGTTAATGATGAGGGCTTTGCTCAAGGTTCTTGGAACACTACAGCTGTTGAGGTTGCAATGTCATGCTCCAAGTAAAAAACTGCTGCACCAGCAAACATATATATCCAAACTCAAAAGACATGTATAAATTGTAAATATTTATTATGAATAAATATTTATTTGGAAAATTATCCTATTATCTAGATGTGGTCCAACATTCAAATATTAAATAATCCCAAATAATCAGAGTTTTATTATTAGTGGTAACTGCCCATTAATAGTGTTTGATGGAAACACAACTGTTAGCAACATTAATTAATTAGATAGGGCATATGGTCTTTTGGTTATCACACTTTTCATTCTCTGCACCATCATAGGGTGTGTGACTAAACCAAAAAAACACATAACTTTGTTCCAGAAAAGAAAAACTACATCTTTATAATTGTTCAATATTCCAGGAGATTACATAGCAATGGCGGAAGGTATTTATATCATTCTCTTTATTCCGCATACAGTATTTTACATGGTTTTTGGTGATATCCATATATTTTATAATTCTGGCATTACGTATATGGCATTTGACAATACCCATGTATTCTTTAATCTCTAACATTTGGTATCAGAGTATACCTAACCTCTGTCTTGCTATATATTCTTGGGTTTTGCAATTATGTTTACACAAAATTGTATTATACTGGTTATGTTGGCATGAATATATATTTAATTATTTCCTATTCTTGTGAGCCCATCTTTTTTTTAGCATATTGTTTTGCTATATCATGCAAGATCTGTTGATAGCATATGATTGTGATTCTGGGTTTTAATGCACAATTAATATATTTAAAAATTAATTAACTGTTTTGCATCATTGATTTAATTGGATGCATTATAATTGATAAACTGTGCAAAATTAATTAATTAGATATCTTGTAATCCATATAATTTTAATTAATTAGGGCTTAGCCACAACAACCTTAATTAATTTAAAATTATATATTAAGTTGATTGGATTGTATTTGGATAAGGATGTCAATTGTAATTTGTTATGTTGAATGTGGTAAATTCTATCCCACAGGAGTTTTTATTTCTTTTTGCATGATCAAATAATGATAAAATATTAGTCTTTTCTTTCTTATTTTGCCCACAGGTAATAAGAGAGGTTATATAGATTGATAGTTTTATCATGAAGATTAACATGAATCTATTTGAGTGAAATTTGGTCCACAGGTAATTTTATGTCATTGATTTATATTTTGGTATGCTTTTACATGGCTAGATGCATACATTCGTTCATTAGCCTCAATTATTGATGCATATAGGCATATATGTTTATTTTGCAGCTACACAAAATATTGCTGTTACTGATAACATTCCTGAATTAACATATAAAAATTATAAGATATGGAGAGAGAGGGTTCTCCTTCATTTAGGGTACATGGACATTGACTATGCTATTCAAAAAGATGAACCACCTAAAGTTACTAATACTAGCACTTCAGCTGAAGTTACTCTTTATGAACATTGGGAACGATCTAATCATCTCAGTTTGATGTTCATAAAGAGCAAGATCAATGCTAGTGATCGTGGTCCCATCGAGCATCATGACAAAGTCCGTGCGCTATTGAAGGCTATTGATCATCAATTTAAATCCTCTTATAAGGCACTAGCGAGTACCTTGGTGACAAGATTTTCTACCGCTAAACTCACTGAAGTTAAGGGTATGCGTGCTCATATCAATAACATAAAGGACATTGTGGCTCAACTTAAGACACTTGAGGTAGAGATGTCTGAATCTTTCCTTGTGCATTACATACTGAACACTCTTCCGCCAGCATATGCACCCTTTAAGATATCCTATAACACACATAAGGATAAATGGTCCATTAATGAGTTGATAGCCATGTGTGTTTAAGAGGAAGGGAGGCTGTTGGCAGAGCAAGGAGAAATTACTCAAAATGCTCATTTAGCTGTTCAAGGAAATAACAATACTCGAGCCAATAAAAAGGGAAAGGGAAAACTACCTACTCAAGCAAGCATTAAGAAAGAATCCAAGTGCTTCTTTTGCAAGAAAAAGGGGCATGTTAAAAAAGATGGTGAGAATTTTGCTATATGGCTTGAAAAGAAAAGTACATTTATTGGCAACCCTACCTCATTAGTATCCTTTGAATCTAATTTGGCTGATATCAATCATGACACATGGTAGATTGATTCTGGTTATACAATTCACATTACCAATGTGTTGCAGGATATAAGAAACCTAAGAAAGCTAGTGGAAAGTGAGGAGTACATCTACTCTGGAAACAAGATGTCCTCACATGTGGAGGCTATTGGGGATTGCTCTTTAGTTTTAAGTAGCAATTTTATTCTGTCATTAGAAAAGACATTTTATGTTCTTAGTTTCTCCAAGAAACTAATTTCAGTTTCTAGACTTGTACCTTTTGGATATTGTTTCCAATTTTCGGATGTTTTTCAATTAAGTTATCAATCTGAAGTTATTGGAAATGGTACTTTGTCTAATGGTCTTTTCTATATTAATTTGCATGATAATAATTGCTACAATGCAACACATATAGGTACAAAAGGTTATGTCATGAATAAAAAATCCTCTATTTTGTGGAATCGTAGACTTGGGCATATCTTTATTGATAGAATCAAGAGATTGGTAAATGATAAAATACTTGATATCTTAGACTTTACTGATTTTGAGACTTGTGTTAGTTGCATTAAGGGAAAGTAAACTAACAAATCAAAGAAAGGTGCCAAGAGGAGTTCAAACATATTAGAAATCATACATACAGATATTTGTAGTCCTGATCTTGACTCATTTGGATAAAAATATTTCATTACTTTTATCAATGACTACTTACGATATATGTATCTCTACTTGCTTCATAATAAAAGCGAAGCATTAAATGCCTTTAAAGTTTTCAAGGCAGAAGTAGAGAAACAATGCAATAAGTAAATTAAGATAGTGAGGTCTGATAGAGGTGGTGAATATTATGGTAGATATACTAAAGATGGATAAGCACTTGGTCCATTTGCGAAGTTTCTTCAAGAAAATGGGATTGTTTCCTAATACACCTCACTTGGTTCTCCATACCAAAATGGTATAGCAGAAAGAAGAAACCGAATGTTGTTGGACATGGTATGTAGTATGCTAAGTCTTTGTGGACTGAAGCTCTTAAAATGATAGTGTACATATTAAACTGAGTTCCAACCAAGGCTGTTCTTAAGACGCTATTTGAGTTGTTTAAAGGTTGGAAATCGAGTTTGCAATATGTACACGTTTTGGGATGCCCATGTGAAATAAGAGTTTATAATCTACAAGAAAAGAAGTTGGATCTAAGGACCATAAGTGGGTATTTCGTTGGATATGCTCAAAGGTCAAAGGCATACATATTTTATTATCCATCATATCACATTAGATTTGTGGAATCGAGAAATGCTAAATTTCTTAAGAATGACTTGATTAGTAGGAGGGATCTATCTCAAAACATTAGTTTAGAGAAGGATCATAATGACACTCATCCTTCTACTTTAGATAATCAAGTCATTGTCATTCATAATGTTCCTCAAGATCAATCGGACATTATGACACCAGTTGTTGCCATCCAACAAGCTGAAAATGACCATATGGAAATTCCACAAATGACTGATGACTTAGTAAACCGAGTTGATCATGACGATATTGAACACAATCCTTCTGATGTAATATTAAGGAGGTCCACTAGAGTCAAGAAATCAGCCATTCCTAGTGATTATATGGTACATCTACAGGAGTCTGACTACAATATAGGAGCCAAAAATGACCCTGAGACTTTTACACAGGCTATGAGTTATGAGAAATCAGAATTGTGGTACAATGCCATGAAAGATGAAATGGATTCCATGAAGAGAAATGGGATTTGGGATCTTCTTGAGTTGCCTAATGGAAAAAGGCCTATACAATGTAAATGGGTATATAAAACTAAAAAGGATTCATTAGGCAATATTGAGAGATACAAGGCAAGACTCGTTGCTAAAGGATTTACTCAAAAGGAAGGAATCGATTATACAGATACATTTTCACCTGTGTCTAAGAAAGATTCTCTTCATATAATTTTGGCATTGGTTGCACACTTTGATTTGGAATTGCAACAGATGAATGTGAAAATGACATTTCTTAATATTGACCTAGAGAAGGAGGTTTACATGAAATAACTAGAAGGATTCTCCTCTATTGATGTAAGCATTTAGTTTGCAAGCTTAAGAAATCTATATATGGATTGAAATAAGCCTCACGACAGTGGTATTTGAAATTTCATGAAGTTATCCCTTCATTTGGTTTTGAAGAGAATATCATGGATCAATGCATATATCAAAAGGTCAGTGGGAGTAAAACTTATTTCCTAGTCATGTATGTAGATGATATATTACTTGTAAGTAATGATAAGGGCTTGCTATGTGAGGTGAAATAATTTCTCTCTAAACATTTTGAGATGAAGGATATGGGTGATGCATCTTATGTCATTGACATCAAGATCGATCGAGATAGGGACCATTATATTTTAGGTCTATCTCAAAATACCTATATCAATAAGGTTTTAGAGAGATTTGGGATGAAAGATTATTCACCAAGTGTTGCTCCCATTGTGAAAGGCGATAAGTTTCACATGAATCAATGCCCAAGGAACAATTTGGAAAAGGAATAGATGCACAATATTCTATATGCTTCTGCCGTTGGAAGCTTGATGTATGCTCAGGTCTGTACAAGGCCTGACATTGCATTTACTATTGGAATGTTGGGCAGATATCAAAGTAATCCAGGTTTGGACCATTGGAGAGCTGCAAAGAAGGTTATGCGGTACCTTCAAGGTACTAAGGACTATATGCTTATGTCCAGACATACCGACAGTCTGGAAGTGGTTGGATATTCAGATGAAGACTTTGTTGGATGTGTTGATTCACACAAATCAATATCAAGTCACATCTTCATACTGGCTGGTGGAGCTGTGTCTTGGAGAAGTGTCAAGCAAGGCTTGATTACTACTTCCACAATGGAGGCAGAGTTTGTCTCCTGTTTTGAGGCTACATCGCATGGTGTATGGTTGAAGAGTTTCATTTCAGGGCTTAGACTTTTAGATACTATATTTAGGCCATTGAGGATATTCTGTGACAACTCAACTGCTGTATTTCTGGCCAAGAATAACAAAAGTGGTAGTCGAAGCAAACGCATCGACATTAAGTACTTGGCCATTCGAGAACGTGTTAAGGACAATAAAGTTGTCATAGAGCACATTAGTACTGAGTTGATGATAGCCGATCCTTTAACAAAAGACATGCCACCATTTAAATTCAAGGATCATGTGTCTAGAATGGGATTAGGATCCATCATGTAATTCCTATATCTAGATATTGTTGTTAATGAAACTCTCATTTATTTGTTTTCTCATTTTGTCGTGCACATTAATAATTTTGAGAAAATATATATTATTGAGACCGAGAATAAACATGAGGTTTATTCATTTAAGTGATGTTACCACATATTGAATGAGAAATAAAATGTATTATGATACATGTAAGATAATACTCAAAATTTAGAGGACCTATCGACATGATTCGTGCATATTATGTCTTATTCCAGTTAGGTTGTAGATGATAAATATTTAAATATATGGACCAAATGGGAGAATGAAATATTTATTATTAATAAATATTTATTTGAGAAATTATCCCTATTATCTAGATGTGGTCCAACATTCAAATATTAAATAATCCCAAATAATTAAAGTTTTATTATTAGTGGTAACTGCCCATTAATAGTGTTTGATGGAAATACAACTGTCTGTTGGCAACATTAATTAATTAGATAGGGCATCTAGTCTTTTGGTTATCACACTTTTCATTCTCTGCACCATCATAGGATGTGTGACTAAACCAAGAAAACACAGAGCTTTATTCCAGAAAAGAAAAACTATAGCTTTATAATTGTTCAATATTCCAGGAGATTATATAGCAATAGTGGGAGGTATTTATATTATTCTCTTTATTCCGCATATAGTATTTTACATGGTTTTTGGTGATGCCCATATATTTTATAATTCTGGAATTACGTATATGGCATTTGGCAATATCCATGTATTCTTTAATCTCTAATATAAATTGTATACATACAATGATCTAAGTGCTTGTTTTATAGTTCACTCAGGAGTACTTCAACTCCAGAGACAATCCTATTGCCTTGAAAAAAATTTGTGAAGTAATTGAATAAACAAAAAAGTGTACCTTCGATATTTTCATCTCCTAAGATGGTGACATGATCACCTGGCTATACCAATGTAAAGGCAGCAAGCAATTAGAGACCACATAAGTGTAGGGTAGCCTTTTAGCCTCAGTGGCTTGGTGAATTTGAGCTTTGTTGAGAATGCAGATTTTTTTGGCTGAACGACATCAAAATAGTCTTTATCCTCTAAGTTATCTTATTTGTGGGATTAATCATTAAGGTCTTGCTTTGTTGATGGTAATAGAATGGAATGTAATGAGTAAAGTAATGGAATTGAGAATGCAATGCAATGGAATGTATTTATCATTTCATTACCATGCTTGGTTATATAAGCTTTAATACAAATGTAATGCAATCAGTATTATATTTTTATACTTGGTTATACTATTTTCATTTAATGTAATGTAATGAATTTTTTTTTAAAATTTTTTTCTTCATTTTAAATTTATAATTTATCTATCATTAATATAATATAATAATATCAATACCTAATATTAAAAAATTAAATTTAAATTATTAAATAATGTTTTAATAAAAATAATTAAAATTTACTCAAATAATTTTTAATTATTAATCATTATAAAAATAAATATATTTTCATTACTTACATAATTATTAGTAGTTTATAAATATATTTTTATTTCTCTTAATTTATTTTTTCCATATTACATAAAAATATAAAAATTAAATAAAAAAATAACAAACTTATTTGTATTTTTGAAATCAATAATTCGGAAACAAACCCAACATTTATATCCTAAACATAAAAAAGAACAAACAAACAACCTGTTAAAGGTTAAAAATATTAATTAAAAAATAAGAGGGAAATAAAAACAAAAGGGGAGGACGGCAAAAAAAAAAAAGAAAAAAAAATAAAAATAAAAATAAAAAGAGGAAAAAAAAAAGAAGTTAAGGAAAGGAAAAAAAATAAAAAAAAAAAAGAAAAAAGAGAGAAAGGAAAAAAGAATAAAAAGAAAGATGTATTGCAAACGAGGAATACACAGATTTTTTATGGAGTGCCAAATACAACTTTGAATGTAATGGGAATTCCCTCTATAATCTCCATTACGCTCGAAAAAAAAAAATTCATTTACCAAGTATGGTAATGGATCATGGAATGTAATGGACATTCCATTACAAGACCCATTACCTCCAACCAAGCAAGACCTAAGTGTTTAAATTGCTACAAATGGGTGTTTCTATAGAAGATTCTTTACCCTCATAGCTGACAGCTAATGTGTTTTCAAGTTTTAATTGATGACTGACATATCATCAACCAAAAGAGTTTTACAAAGTAATTGACGTGTCAACGAGTTCCGTCAATTTTGATAGTATAAGACTAACGCTGTAATTTTTTAAAAATTTATAAATTTAATTAAAAAATTTAAATATTATAGGAACTTAATTGAAAATTTGATATAACTTTTAGGACTGATAAAATCATTTTTCCTAAAAATAATTAGACTTTTGCTGTAACACCTGTCCTTTAGCACGTGTGTGTGTGTGATGTGAGTATGGTGTATTACATATATGATAGTGAACCTTGTATAAGTTGAACTTGAGTATGTGGTTGTAGAGAGGGACCAAAGTAGAATGAAAGTTTGGAGTTAGTTGTAACAATATAAAGTTATGGGGGTATTATGTATTAGGCCTATTTTATTAAGGGGCTAAATAGATATTTGTGATGATATTTAAGTGTGATAATATATATATATATATATATATATATATATTAATTATTATCGTTATATCTAATTAAGAGATATATATGTAATATATTAATATAATATTATGTGATGATTATTAAATAAAGTAAAGAAGACTTTGGGGGCAATGGTAGAGAGTTTTGATTGGTTAATTGTTATTTGTGTATTTAAATATGTGT
>CATIWO010043950.1:0-28459 GCA_949673435.1 Macaranga tanarius
TAATAAACTCATTCAACATAATACTAAGGGTAAATACTCAAATAAATAAACACTTTGATTTAAATGAATATTTTATTACCAAAGGGATAAATATACAATGTCTACATACAATAATGGCCCTAGGGCACATCTATACTAACAGAACTTTTTGTTAATGTAAAGGGCTATGGTTATTTCGGCTTCCTTGATGTTATTGGGGCCGAATTACTTGATGATGTCGATTTTTCTTGTAATTTTTTTTAAATGCACAAATACTATGCTAGGGATATGTAGCTTATACTAGAGCCTGTGCTCTGATACCAAATCTGATACAACCCTCTAGTTATCTAACAATTAGGAACTGTAACAATCTATTAAAACTATTGCCCAAAGATCTATCTAGCATAAAGTAAAAAGAATTAGAACCCCGATAGCTATCTAATTGCTAAGAACTCTAATTATCAAAGGGTTGAATTCGCAACACACTCGAAGCAAATTCGAAAATAGCTCTTGCAAGAACTCAAAAAAATTCAAATCTGAATTTGAAAATAATCAATATCAATCCACTATCAAAAATAATATTTTTACAAGTATTTATAGACTTATAATCCTAAACTGAAACTAATTTTAAAAGAAAATGACTCTTTAGGAATAAACAACTATACTCCTAATTAGTATAAAAATAATAAAGAAAACTCCTATTTAAATACAAAAAATTGGATAAAATATTATTGTTGAGACATGGGTGTGTTTCGACTATGATTTTGAGACAAAATGTTATACGGCCTGATGCCTATTCGTACACGGGTGTGTCTCTAGTTGTGTATCTTACTGGACGTTTTAGGCACATTGAACACGGGCGTGTCTGTGGCCCGTGTACCCTACTGGCTATTTTAGGTACTTGAAACACAGGCATCCAGAAGTCCACATGGGTGTGTATCGGCTTGAACACAACTAACTAAGTTGATTGACTTAGTTTCCACCAAATCGCTTCCACCTTGTCCCATACGCTTGAGAGTCTCTTGTACAAGTCCTATGATGACCTCTTTCATTCTCTTAGCTCTCGATCTCATTATAGGTCCTCTACTATAGCTCAAAGGATTTGAATTTGGTGTAGTGTCCCCATATCCATATACATCATCAACTTGGCTCTATTCGTAAAGCAAGCTTAACGACTGGTTACAAAACCTTATTCCCTTTATTTTCATATCCTTAAAGTTGAATTTACAACATTAGTATTTTAACTTGTCAAATTTGCTAAAGAACAATTTTAAAATTTTGTTTCATTTAAAATATTTAATTGTAAAAAATAATTTAAATATTAAAATAGTAAAAATAAAAAATTTCAGATGTTTTTAATGCTATTTTTCTATTTACTACAAATCCATATTAAAATATTTAAGGGTAAGTACAAAATAGTATCCTATGGTTTAGCACTTTTTCACTTTTGGGCCTATGGTTTTTTTCGTGATATTTCAGTGTCTTGTAATATCTGTCGTTAGTAAATTTGAGCCAAACTCACTAACACCATTAACTTGGCATTCACGTCGACACATCAATATCCACATTAGCATCCACGTCAGCACGTCTACATCCACATCATCATAGTTAACAGTATTAGTAAATTTGCTGTTGATATGATAAAGTACTGAAGTGTTACAGAAAAAATTACGGGTTAAAAAGTGAAAAAATTAAACCACATGATATTTTTTTACTTATCCTAAATATTTATTAAAATAAAAAGTTAATGCATTAAAAAAATGCAATTTTTCCTATTTATTTTACTAAAAATCCATAAAAAATATTTATTAAAATAAAAAGTTAATGACTTAAAAAAAAGACATAATACATCCGCAGTCCCTGTACTTGCCATTTTTTTGTCAGTTTGACACTTTTACTTATAGTTTTGCCATTTCAACACCTGAACTCGCCTAAAATGTAATTTTTAAACCCTTGTCATTACATGTGACATGAAATAGCGAATCAGCATATGTCACATCGTAAGGGTTTAACCTACAAGTAGAGATGTCAAACTAACAAAAAGTGGCAAGTACAGAGGTGGTAAATGTATTATGTCACTAGATTAGTGCATTTTAGGCAAGTGGTAAATTCAAGTGTTGAAATGATAAAATTGTAAGTTGAGGTGTCAAATTGACCAATTGTGCCAAGTACAAGGGGCTGCAGATGTATTATGACAAAAAAAAAGCATGGAAACATGCACATCGATATCACCAATAGTAATATATTAAATGGTGGCAATGCAAACCAACAACCGCTGAGATCAGCTGGGAAGTGTTGTTCTTGCTTAATCTAAGATTTTGAGTTCGAGTTCTAATAAACGTAGTCACGTTAAATAGTTTTTGGGAGACTTTTGCCTCTCTTGTGGTTCTAGTCGCATCAAACTAGATTGCTTAGACACTGGATACAAGTAATTCATAGAAAAAAAAAAAAAAGGCAACGCAATTAAAGACAACAGGATGAGGCTGCCTCTTTTTCACAACGCACGAGTTTTCGGGAGTTGGTGGTCGTGGTGTTGTTGGGGGTGGCGGTAATGCTGTCGTGTATTTGCACAACTCTTGGCCATTTTTATTAATATTGTGACCGTCGTCAAAATTAGCTATAGCCTCCTTAACCCGCCCGCATACCCCCGCGTTAACACTGTTTTCATCGTAGCAGTTATCTGTTTTTAACCACCGTCCGTTCTTCAAGCCAGCAAAGTTTCTCTTCTTCTCAATCTGTAGTTTTTGGTTATCATTTCAAATCACTCAAAACCAAAATTTAAAAAAAAAAAAATAGAAACCCATATTATTAAAAGAAAAGGAAATGGGAAAGGGAAGGAGAATTGTAAAGAAAAAAGGAAGAGTGTCGAGAATAGGAAGTTATGCAATATCTTCATCAATGTCAATGAGGGACCATAGGCAACAGCCTTACCTTACATGTACAACTTTCAATATATTGGCTCCTATTTATAAACGCCTTAATCTTAACAATAACCAAAATTGCCGTGAAAGCGATTACAGAGTCTATTGGCTCACCAGAAATAATCGGATTTTGGATTCCTTGTTGCGACAGAGATCTTCCATTATTTGTCTTCAGGTTTTTCTTCTTCTTATTACATTCTTATTATCTTCTATCTATACGCAATAATGACATTCTTTTCTTTTTATTTGTTTGTTTGTTAATTAATTGTTTTGCACAGGAATTCTGGTTGGGGAATGAAGAACTGGTTAACATGTATGAGAGGAGATTGGGTGATGCTGGTTATATCAATTTCCAGCTTCCACGCACCAACAACCGTGGTGATGGTACATTCTCTCCTTTTCTCCCTTTTCAAACATCATACGTTATAATTTAGCAATCCAATGTTAATTATTTGATTTGTTAAATTTTCTCTTCTTCATTGGCTGATGGCAAATTTTTAAAATGATAGAAGGAAGCTTGAAAATTTGAATATAATATCTGAATGCCTTTCTTTTTTCAATTACTGATTATGAGAATAAATTTTCAATATTTTGTCAACAAAAGTTTATTTTATTTTATTATTGTTGTTTTTATTTTTCTAATAGTCTTATTTTGAGAAATTTGTAGTGTGCTGTTTTAGAAACTATGTTTCCTGTTTTATTTACTATTCTGCAGATGATATTTTGCCTGCTGAGGTTTCTTATAAACACTATTACTGTCAACTTTCTTATTATAACTGACATATTAATTGGACTCAAGCTACAGTATGTGCCACTAACTGCCTTGTTTCACCCGTATCAAAGAGTAGCTAAAAGTGCTAATTAGGAGTTATAATTGTTCATGAATTTCACTTGAGGAGTCCCAGTTATCTGTTTTGGTTGAACTTACCACGTGATTGTTTAATTTCTTAGGACTACTGACGGCTGTGCGCAAAGACTACTTTAGAGTTATTAATTATCGAGAATTGCTTTTTAATGACTGTGGGGATCGTGTTGCCCAGTTGTTGCATGTTGAATTAGATGCCCCTTTATCACAATGCCGAAACAATGGCACTCGGCAAGAAATTCTCATTGTAAACACTCATTTGTTATTTCCCCATGATTCAAGTTTGTGTATAGTACGACTACATCAGGTTAATGCATTTTCCACTTTATATTCCTTTTTTGTATTCGTTGCAAGTTTTGATCATCGCCCAGTTTGACCTTTATCATGCATTTGTTTTAGTAGGTCTATAAAATCCTGCAATACATAGAATCATATCAGAAAGAGTGCAGGCTTAACCCCTTGCCCATTATACTTTGCGGGTAAATCTATTATTCTGTATTATGATCTTGCTAGATTCTATTCCTAACTAAAACTGTACCCATTTCTTAGATGTCTCTTTCCTAGATGTGTTTCTTCTTTCTTATGTTTTGTGCTTGCCTCAGCGATTGGAATGGGAGCAAACGTGGGCATGTTTATAAGTTTCTTAGATCACAAGGTTTTGTATCATCATATGATACTGCTCATCAGTACACTGATGCAGATGCTCACAAGGTCCTAGTTTTCAAGCTGATACAAATTCCTTTTTCTATATATATGTATCATTTATTTGTTTCTCATATATTGAAGATTTGGCCTATAGTGGGTCAGCCACCGCAATCACCGTGGGAACATATGCGGTGTGGATTTTATATGGCTTCTTAATCCTAATGGATACCGCAAACTACTGAAAACAAGTTGGAGTGAAGCCATATTTGGCATGTTCAAGGTAAATTTTTATTTCCTTATGTACCTTCTCAATTTGCACCTTTTTGATACTTCAATGATATTATAAACTTATAATTTGCAAAAACAATTAGGTAGGAAAGGCACATGCTCGGGCTCTCATATGGATTGTTGGCCCTGCATTCTATGTGGATGTAGCAAGTGCTTCACTCCTATCAATTATATCTTTACATTTCCTAATATTTGTCACCTTGTTACTGACATTTCTTGTAAAATGGAGAGTAGGAACCATCCTTTAACTGAATTTGAGTTAACTTAGTATTGGGTGATGTAACAAGACAATACAAATAAAAGTCTATCTGGCTTATCCTATAGAGTCTGTATAGTATCTTCAGCACTAAGAAGTATAGTAATGACCAAAAATCTGCATATAATCTTGTGAAGAGAAGGAGGTCCATTGTCATTCAACGAAGTCTGTAATAATCTCTTATACTGTGAGAGAAGGAAAATGTAGAACTAGATGATTAATCTACTTTAGTTTTGTTTAGTAACAAAATTTTATTGATATTTTTGGAACTTACTAATGATATGGATGTGGAAGACCAAATCAGCTATTGATTTGTTTATATTCTCGTTCAGAAAAAAAACTACTCTAAAATATCCTTAAATATTTTCCTTTGCTATCCTTTGCAGTATTTCCAATTTTTCTTTTAAAAGCCTCGTGGATTCCAGCTATCATCTTTAATTCATCAAGACAATATTATTCAACCCCATACAGCTGTTTTTCCTTAACCTTTATCTTTTTGTTTTATTCTTTTTCAAATAAAAGAGCTGCAACTGCAAGCAATCAACTTGAATCCAAGCAGGACAAAATGGACTCTACTCGATATTGCTATTAATCATTGATTATATGCATCTCTTAGTCAAATGCTGAGCCAAAACTATCACCTAAGATGCATTTGTGTTTTCTTAATGAGATCAGTTGACTTCATCTATTGTACTTAAAATTTGTTTTGTCCTAAAGTTAGTATGAGCAATAGAACTAACATTCCAGTGCATAATTAAATCTTAAGCTTGTTTCATCTCTTGTAAACTTAATTATTGTTATTACCTGCACTACGACAAGAATTTGGATAGGGAACTTAGAAGTTTAAAATTGGCAAGATGGTTGACATTCAATGTATAACTGTAGAACCTTTAAAAATTTTCAGTATCTACTACGGAGAGCTTTACTTACAGAAAAGGATGCCTTTGCCTTTTTGAAGGCTGATAATGATGGCGATTGCGTTACCTACTCAGGTTTCTGTGAAGCTCTTGGACAGGTGTGGAAAATTTTTAAAGTGGTTGGTACTCCATGTTTCTTTCATTGTGATAACTCTGTAAGCAATATATCTTCTCGCAAATTTGAAACTTCTACTGTCTATTAATTCTACAGCTTAAATTAACTGGCCATCGCCATGGACTCCATGCTGAAGAGACTAAGGAGTTGTGGGTTCAAGCAGATATTGATGGAAATGGTCTTCTTGATTACAAGGAGTTTCAGGTAACCAACTTATGATTAATGTTTTAAATTTATGTTTTTAAATAATTTTCTGGCAATGCAACTGCTTTGCAAACTCAATCACCAGGACCAACAAACAGGGGTGTATGCCTTACGGCATAAACAATGTCCAAATCATTTTCCTTTCTATCAACATTTGTTCATGTTCTGAACCCAAAAGAGTTTTACACATATGCCATCTCCAACATAGATGTACTCCATGGTGATTTGCAATGTCTGTTAGTACAAGCATAACCAAGTTTGCAACATGCAAGTGCTTAAAAGTATGCTTTGGTTAGAGTAGCTTTTCATACTTTGGCTAGAGTAGACTTTTCAGGTTTCACTTAAAGTTCAAAACTTAATGGTTGTACTGTGGAATAATAAAACTGCAGCGGCAAATTTGGAATCCTGCATCTGCAGAGCACAAAGATGAAATTAACAATGAAGATGAAGATGACATTCCTAAGGATATGCAAGAGCAAACAATTGGTTTTAGTGTGCAGAATGCTGTACTTTTCCCTCCTGAAGCAGAGAAAGGAAGATGGCCTGAAAATTATTCTCTTTCTGATCATGCAATACTTACAGTTGTATTCTCACCAATAAGAATGCCGTGCTCGCAGGCAATCTCCTGACTGGCCTCAAACGGAATATAAACATACAATTTCTGTAAATAGAAAAAGCATAAGAAAGGATTGACAGAAAAGGTCTATGGACAGGTTGCAATACGGACCCTTAAGAATACGTGGGATTTATTACTGGCATCTTGTAATTCTTCCTTGATGGGGCTTTCATTATTTTGAAGGACATTGGAGAGTCGAATCCTGTGCTTCCTCGCTGCTTAGGCCTTACACCATCGAACCTTGAGATCCAGTTAATATTTTGAGCACTCCTTTAGGCATTGACAGATTGGAGTAGTTATCTCAGCCTGTTTTAGGCTTACGCTATATTTGCTTGTTGACTGGGAAAAGAAAACAAAGTGAGTGGAAGAGGGAAAAGGAAAGAAGGTCGGGATGTCATTTTGTGCGTCCAAGCATCTGGGCATCATATTTTGTACAATGGTGACTGCAGCACTTTATTGATTCGTGCATTTGGATCGCATTTGGCCCAATTGAATTTGTACAGAAATGTATATTGGATTGTTGTACGTGGTTTCTTGTTATATTTCATTCATTAAAGAACTTGAAAATTAAATTCATCCTCCGAATATTGAGGGGACAAGCCACTTAAAGTGATCTTGGCTTCCCAATTCAGCAAATTTAATTGGCAGTAAAATTAAAACATTTGAATCAAGTGATAAGAAATTTAAAAAAAATAAATTGAATGATATATCCTATCATCGTTGGTGATCCGCACCGCTCGTTGGTGGCAGCCGAGGATGGCGTTGGAGGAAAAGGAGGAAAACAAAACCAATATTTTTTTCTAGTTTGATTCTGCTAGATTTTTTTTCTTTTGATGGGTTTGACCTTTCAACTAAATTTTCTGGGTTAAAAAGTCAGAATCACTATATAATTTCTCCTAATTTATAGTATTTTTTTTTTTAACATGGTCCTTTATATTAGGGCTATTTTTAAGGGAAATTAAGAGAAAGTGGGGAATTAAACTCTTAACCTTAATCAATACTTACTAGATAGTAAACCATCCGTACTAGAGGGGTTAGGTTAATTTATAGTGTTGTTACCAGTAGCTCGAGGCTCTAATATCATGTCAACTTCATTACATTAATGACTTTACCACTAATATGAAACTTTTGACCTTGAGCGCCCCAAAGGTGCTTCATCTTTTGTATTTTTTTTCTTTTTAGGGAAAATTATATAAAAAAACCTCAACCTTTTATAGCCCTTTCAAATTAAACTCTAACCAATTTTTTCTTACAAAAGTAACCACCAACTATAAAAATCTTGTAAATAATACTATCCGTCAGTTTTAGTTAACGGACAGTTACTTTTTAGTCTATCTCAGTTGAGTGAAGCTCACAATTGCTTAGTGGATAGATGATTGGATAATCCACTAATTTTTTCTAATTATTTTAAAATAAAATTCTAAATTGTTAGGCTGTCTAAACAATTTTGTGCTGACTGGAGAATCACAAAACCCTAAACCCTGAGTGTTCTTAGGCTATCCAAACATTTAAAAAAAATATTACTTCAAAGCAATAAGCAATTGTGGGGCTCCACTCAACTGAGGCAGACCAAAAAATGACTGCTACATTAACTTTCTGTTAACTAAAGCAGACATATGGTATTATTTATAAAATTTTTATAGTTGGTGGTTACTTTTGTAAGAAAAATTGGTTAGGGTTTAATTTGAAAAGGCTATAAAAAATTGGAGTTTTTTTTATGTAATTATCCCTTCTTTTTATATGGAACATATTCTTCGTACTACTCTTTTTGAAAATGTATTAAGATGTGAGATTGAATACTGTTTTCATAAAAGGTTCTTAGAATGAAAAGTTGTTTTCCCATATTTTTAAGTTATTTTTCTTTGACTAATAACTTATTTTTCTTTGACTCATTTTATTTTGGTAACCCAAACATTAGAAAATAAGGAAAAATATTTTCAGAAATAATATTTTCCGCAAAAAAACATATTCATTTATAGCATTTTGTTTAATTCTATTAAAAATTTCATTCATTTTCAAATAAATTTTATGTATTATTCTTTTATATGTTTAATTTAAATAAATATTTTGTGAAATTCATTTTCAATATATTTTATATTTTTTTTAGATTGTATTTGAAATAAATTTAAAATTCAAATTAATAGTTTATTTGGTTAAAAAAATAATCTTTTTGACCTCACATTATAATTAAAAAAGGAGATGATAAAGAGGGCACTTTTGAGTTGGAATGTGACAAAGGTGTATTAAAAAAGGTTTTTATATAGGATTTATTAGGTTAAGGAAGGGATTTATACAGATATGTAGTCTAGTTACAAGTTTGGATGGAGCATTTTTTTAAGACAATGCTTATAGAGCAATTATGAGTGCCATTGTTATAGATGGAAAAAATCAAATGTCCACACCTTATATGTTATAAACGGGTAAAAAGCCCAATTTGAATAAGTTCAATCTATAGAAATATAAAGCATATATTTTTTACCATTTTCACAAATTTGGTAAATTAAAATCAAGAGAAAATATCTTTATAAGATATTTAGAAAATTTAAAAGGTCATGTATTTATTGATGAGAATTTTGATGGAAGATTAACTGAAATTGAGTCTTGCGATGTTACTTTTCTTGAAAATCATTTCCCTATGAGTGATGATGTTGAGAAAGGTCATTATTTATTTGAGATGAATTACGATAACGAGACTTGTACAAGTCAATAAAATAGTTGATGCAATAAATATGATATCTAATACTATTTTTGACAATGGGAGCATACATGATTTGCTTCACCCATCTCAATTGAGTGGGAGAAATGAGATTGAAACTGATCCAATTTTAATTGGTGAAAATAGTGATTCTCAATTACGCTGGAATACACGTTTTAAAACTCTTAAAAAGCATTTTCCATTTGAAAATAAAGTCTATGTTATCACTCTTGATGATGATTATGATGAACCTAAAATTGTCAAAGAGGCACTTAAGTGTTCTGTCAAAAAAAAAGTAAAAAGTTGTGTAAGAAGAGAAAATGAAATCAATGAGAATGAATCAAATTTGAAACTTGGTTGATTTATCGCCAAACCGTATAGCCATTGGGAATAAGTGGATTCTTAAAATTAAACGTAAAATGGTTGATTTCATTAATAGGTATAAAACTCGACTTATGGAAAAAAAGTATACTCAATAAGAGAGTATAGATTACGAAGAAACTTTTTTACCTGTTTTTAAGTTTACCTCTATTCACTATATCCTAACTATTGTAGCATATATGAATTTAAAATTGCATCAAATGAATATAAAAATGACTTTTTGTAACACCCGCCCTTTTAGCATACGTAATTATGATGTATGTATTGTATGTTATGCATAGTAGATAGTGGACTACATTTAAGTTTAGGATTTTGTATATGTTGTAAAGAGAGATCAAATTGAAAGGAAAGTTTGGAGTGAATTGTCATAATAGGAAGTTTTGGGCTATTGTGCAAAATACCCATTTCATTAAGGAGGTTAAGAGATTTGGTAGAGATATTTGGTATATTTAATTATGGTATTATTATATTTGTTATTTAGGTGATAAATATGCATTTATTATTATTGTTGGGAATTAAATATGTGGAGACTTTAGGGAAGGCAAACGGTAGCTTTTGATTGGGTGTGAGTTTGTGTGTATATGTGTAATGTGTAGAGTGTGTAGAGAATTGGTGTAGAGAAGATAGTGAGCTCTTGAGTGATTTGTTGGAGAGTTTTTAATCTTGTTTAAGTGATCAATCCATAGCTTTGGGAGGCATTAAAGGGTCTTATATCTATTGGAGCATAATTGGTAAGCTTTCATTGTGTTTTGATTGTTTAAAGTTGATCGATGATTTTGGGAATTTCAAATTTTGTCTTCTCTATTTTTAGTCCACTTATTATTGCTTTAACTTGAGCTATAGAGCTTTGATTTGAGCATGGTTGGATTATCTGGAAACTTCAGAGAGTCCTCTATAACTTTTATGTTTTGATCTTAGACTGAATTCGATGGTAAAAGGGCCAAATAGGGTCAAAAATTTTACTACTCATGTTGAGTGCCTTGTTTTGCCCGAATGGATTCTAAAATTCATAGTTAATTCCATACTTGTCCGAATTAAGAAATTCCAACTGAAATTTATAGTAGACATATAACCTAGCTTCAGTAGCAATTTGAGGGTTATTGGACTTGTATGTGTATATTTAGGTCATGTTAAACTTTTAGCTATTAGTTGCACTTTGTTAATTTAGGATGAATTATAATGTTCGATTGTTAGAATTAGTATATAATTATGTGTAAGAGTTGATAGAGATAGAGATAGAGGAGACCCTAATCAATAGGGGGAGTTTTTCTTCTTGAAGGACTTGGAAGCTTTTTGGTAAGTAATTGTTAATATAATGCCTATATATACTGATTCTCATGTAATTATAGTTGTTTGATTATGTTGATTGTGGATACCATTTACTATGGCAAGAATGAGATATATATGTATATATATTGTTCATGAGAATATTAAATGTATGATTAAGAATGTGTTGTGGTTAATTGTGAAAGTCACTTAATGTGGTATGGATTGATATGTACTGTTGTGAGAATAATGAAATATATACATATTGTTTGATGTGAGGAATGTGAGGTTTACATATGATAATGAAGACTGAGCTGGGCAGAGAGCCTCCACTGAATATGAAACTGAGACTGAGCTGGGCAGAGAGTCTCAGATGTGGCCATTCGTATGAGAAATGTAAACATGTGAGATCTAAGACTGAGCTGGATAGAAAGTCTTAGGAGTGGGCACTTGTATATGAAAAATATGAAATATGTGAAGAATAAAGTAACGTGTGAGAAACGTGCGGTGATAACTCCAGTCGGATAACTAACTTGCATAAACATGCATTATTGAATTATGTTTATATATATATATATATATATACTCAAATGTGAGGTGTGATTGTGAAATGTAATTATGGATTATATTGAATGGGGTGATTTGGTGTATATGAGGTACCAATAATGTAGTTTTGATGTTTGGATATCTTTTTGTAATGTTTAGAATGTTATACAGGTTGTTAGACACGACCATGTGGTATTTAAACATGGTCGTGCATAAGCATGCTATCAAATTCAGGACCTTAGACATGGCTATATGTCTTTTTGACACGGCCGTGCGCATCCAGGAAGAAAAAGTACTAATTCAGGCACGGCCATGTGCCATTTTAGCATGCCCATGTGGATTCAAAGGACACAGCCGTGTGCCATTTTGGCATGGCCGTATGTGTCTAGAGTAAAAATGCATGCCTCAGGCACGGTCGTGCATAATTTTCACATAGTCGTGCGAGTTTAGTATGCTGAGTTTACACACTCAAGCACGGCCATGCGTAGCTTGTTGATGGAATTTCTTGTTAATTGATGTGTAATATATATTTTATATATATTCCTTAATTAGTTCTTGAGGAGTATTATATGTTGGATTATTTTAATAATTGCCCATTAAGTCGCAAGCTCATTCCTTTGCAATTGTGTTTTTCAGGCTTTGTTAGATAGAGCTTGAGGTGCGTGTTTGATAGAAAGCTTGATGTGTGTTCTCGTCGTGAGCTTAGGTGGGTCAATGGAAAGCTTGGTGTCGACATCTTCATCCTTATGAGCATTTACCATTTTGGCATTTGGGATTTTGTAATAAGATTATGTTATTTTCAAATACATATGTAAAGTTTATGTATATTGTACAAACTTATATTCTTATATATATAACTTATCTTTTGAGAAAATTTTTCTTATTCATATGTTGTTTTATATTGGGGACACATGTATGTGGTACCTTGAAGGTGCTACACTTTTCTCAATAAAGAATCAGACAAAGAAATTTACAATCGAGCAGATTGCAGGTTTTATCGTTAGAGGCCAAGAGCGCAAAGTATGCAAACTCTAAAGATCTATTTGTGGTCTTAAATAGTCGTCTAAATAATGGTACCTTATATTTCACAAGGCAATCATATTTTAAGATGATTAACAATGACCAATATGTTAAAAGATCTAGTGATAAGTTTGTAATTCTATTTGTTTGTGTTAATGATATTTTAATAGCTGGGAATGACAAAGAGTATATAATGGATATTAAAAATTGGTTGTTCATAAATTTTGACATGAAAGATATGGGTGAGGCTGACTACATATTTGCGATTAAAATTAAAAGATATTATTTAAAGAAAATTTTGGCTCTGTCGCAAAAATACTCATGTGTCAAAATATGAATCCTTTAAGTCTCAATATGTGACCTAATGATCCAAAAGAACAAAGAAAAATGAGCAATATATCATATTCCAGTGCTATAGGGAGTCTTATATATGGCATATTGTGTACTCGCCCAAATATTTATCTTGTCGTTTAATTAGTTAGTCAGTATCAATGAAATTCTACATGAGAGTATTGGAAAGTTATTAAGATGATTCTAAGGTATCTAAAAGGCACTATAGCTTATTACTTACGTTATCAATGGGTTAAACTTGAGTCTAAGTGGATATTCAGATGCTAATTAGGGAGGAGACCTTGATCAATGTAAATCCACCTCTAGTTATTCTTTCTTATTAAATAGAGGTGTCATCTCATGGAGTAGTAGGAAACAGACATGTATAGCCTTGTCAACTATAAAAGCTGAATTTATTGAATGTTCAGCTGTAATACAAGAGGCTATTTGATTAAAGAAATTTTTCTTAAATTTGAAATTTTAGAATGGTTGTGAATGAGCCAATATTGTTCATTATAATAATCAAGTAGCAATTGGTTTTACAAAAATCATCAAATATCATAACAGAACTAAACATATAAATACAAAGTACAACAATGAGAAGTGGTTGTATAATATATATCTATGCATAGTATGGTGGCTAATCTCATAACTAAGCCAATTCCAAAAGATGCTTTTCTTTCACATGTAAATTCTCCTGAATTGTATAGAATATAAGAACCATTGTTGATTTTATATGTTGAATTATTTGAATAAATGCAAAATGATTGACATATTTAGTTAATTGTATCCATGCCTTATACACATTGCATATTTGTTAAATGCTTAATAAAAAAATATCAAACAAATTTTAGGTTAGTTTACTCACACAAGCAACCGCCTTTAGCGATAAGACAACTACCAGAGATGAGACTAAATGTTAAGTAAGGATTGTCGTCTCAAAAGAAAATTAGATGAGGTTATTTTTGCACATATAACCTATATAGATTGCCCCATCCAAAATGATCTATTTAAACTAGATGTGAATTCTCGGTTGTTGCTTACTATTGAGAGTACTTGGAGAATTCGAATTAGGCGCAAATGAGCCACTTGAACTTATATCTATATAGTATTTTTGATTGACATTGAAATTGAAGTTTAAATATTGTAACACATGATTCATACCATGTGTGCTTGTTCAACCGAAAAGATAGTAGGGGAATGATCCCCGCTTCTCTGTTGTGTGAGATCTTGAGGATAATCTTAAATTCTCATATTGGTACCTTTGTACTTTTTACTGTTATTTGTGATTCATATATGGTGTTTTGCTATCTTAGCATGCTACTTATGATCATAAATGATTTTGATCTATAAAACATGTCTAGAAAAACAATTATGAATATACAAAATAAAAATATTTTGAACATACTCTTCGAGGGATTGGAGTTGTTAATATGATTTAAAAGGGACAAATCTAGGATATTTCAAGTGTGATTATTTCACTAATATCAATTTTATTTAGAGTTGAAGTTTTTACGTCATTCCTAATAGATGCATAATAACACTACAAGAAACTGGCAATTTAACGACGAAATTTTTTGTTACTAACACTTAAAAATTCGTCGCTAAATATCTTAGCGACGGAATTGTAATGGATTTTTTTAGTCGGTAAAATGCTCGTCGCTAAATTTTAGTTACAGATTTTACATTTCATTCGCTAATATAGTGTCGGATTCAATTTTCGTCGCCAAATATAGCAACAAATTTTACATTTTCGTTGCTAAATTTAGTGACAAAATACATTTTTCGTCGCTAATCTAGCGACAGATTTTGTTTTTCTGTCGCTAGTCTAGCGAATGAATTTACATTGAGCATTTAGTTTTGGCGACATAAAATCTTTTATTAATGACAGAAAAATCCGTTGCTAATATAACATTTATTTTTTTAAAATAATGATACTAAAATTTAAAAAATACGAGATAATATATATAAAGTACACATCCATTACAAAACAAATATAAATTTAGTACATTGTTAAAAATAAAAAAGATACAAGTTTAAGTTTATTACAATATCAATAATTAAAAAAAAAACTACACAATAACTAGCCTACATAATATCTTTCTTTGGTGCACTAAACTAAAAAGAAAAAAGGATTTTATATACTTTGCACTTGTCCTGCAAAATAAAAGCCCATCAAAAAATAATAAGTGAAAAACAAGTCTTATTGATCCCCAAAAGCTTAAAATATGCTAGTAATTGCATTTAATAATAAAATCAATAGATAATACATCCTTTATTATATGTAGAATATAATAAATATATCAAAAACATATTTCAGAATATAATAAATTTACACTCCAACTAACGGCATGTCGTTAAGATGGCATTCTTTTTCAGAGTTATAGTATATTATTGCTATGCCAAAGGTTTTAATATACAATGCAATGGTAAAACATGTCTTGTGTGTTTGGTTTCCAAGACATGGATAAGTGAAAATATATATTCCTAAGTTTTATGCATTTTACTATTTGTGCAAAGGTTATAACCTGCGCAAATTAGTTTGGTAAATATGGAATAAAGTTCTCTACTTAAATGAGTAAATTGTTAGAAGCTCGATATGTGTTTAAGTTACAACTGCTAAATTAAATGATCACTGAATAATTAGATTTCTAAATTTGATGCAAAGTTATTAACATCAGAACAGGAAGCTCAAAAAACCAAAAAAAAATATATTTTGGTAATAGGAAGCTGTTCTAAAAGTAATTAAGTAAAACAAAAAACCAATAACAATTTTAATTTAGCAATGTGTGTTTGTCCATCAAACAGAAAAGCACAATCAGTATTAAACCATTATTAATAATAAAAAAATTAATTAAAATGAAGTGTCATAAATGCTGATTGTGCTTTTCTGTTTGATGGAAAAAATTTAAAAAAAAAACTAAGAACCTCGAATTGCAAATTCAAATCAAAATTTAGTAAAATTCGTCCAAACTTCACCTGCTGCCATTCCTAGCAATTAGTAAGTAAAAAGATGAAAGCTTCATCACATGGAAATAGACATAAAAAAAATGAAATTTGAATGCAAAAAGATATGACATGTTTCCTTCTTGTTCTAGCAGATGGATAAATGCATAAATTTTCTCTTTATATGTTTGGTAGCAATTATTCATAAAAAACTTTTATTTCTATGAAAATATACACTTCATAGAGAGCTGTTAGTATTTAAACAAAGTCTCAATTTTAAGTCGTACTCCTAAAAACTTTTATTTACAATTGAAATATACATTAAATACTAACAATCATTGGATCAGTTCATCAATTTAGCTTACATTAATTAACCAAAAGCTACACATATGGTGTGGTGCAGGTTAGAGAGAGTAAAAATTAAGAGAGATAAATATATAGTTAAGGTTATCATGTACATACTTGCAATGTAAAGAATCTAGCCCAGCCGAAGTAATTGCCTAGGAGGAGTAGGGTTCCAATAATCCAATGCTGATCAGTGACTCCATTGCCAGCTTTGTGGTGGCTTGCTCTATGAGATCTTATAATGTCAAGAACTGGACCCTTCATTTACACAATTCTAACATAAACTGATAATAATCATAAAGAAGATCATGTTAAAGAAAGCATTGAACCTACTAAATAAAAGAAGTGTTACAGGCCCTGGACTGAGATCTAGTTACAGGCTTTTACAAACTAAAGTCAGAAACTAACTCAGCCTGCAAATGATGTCTATTAGTTTTTCTTCCTTGCCGACCTATTTTGAAAGTAATAAAAATAAAAGCTCATTGAGAGAGAACTCTTCGATCTCAATACTTAATTTTTTTTCAAGAAATATTACTTGCTTTATTCCTGCCATTTAGCTTATTCTTATACTGATTACAAGCATAACTGACTTCAGAAAAATAAGCAACTGACTCTCTAACTAAGATCAAATCAGATAATTTAAAAATATAAGATAAAATGAAAACTAGTGAAGAATTTCAAATTTAAAAAAAATAATTGACAGCTATTCTTATTTTATCTACTCTGCTTTCCTCTTTTTCCCATATGTAAAACGCTTGTAGACCTGGTCAAAAGGAACCACTTTGACTGAGTTCTGTTGCTGGGCTAATTATTGGCCCTTAATATTACTCCCACTTTCAAGAATGCACTTGACCTCGAGCGCAAAAGTTGGATAGCGACTAAGGATGGTAGGAACAGACTCCTAAGATGCATTAGCTGGGGAAAGACCCTCCCAATGAATGAGGACTTATGAAGAACCTACAATGATACGGGAATCTAAGATAGCTTTTGGTGTTGGTTGTATTGTGCCTTAATGAACAGTCGGCAAAAGGGGTATAGCAATGGAGCCATGAAATATTTTAAGGCAAGAGATATAGAACACGAGATGGATTTTAGTTTCTGGAGGAAGGGTGAGGTGATAGGCTACTGATTGGAAAAGGGCCATAAAAATGGGGAGATAATTTGCGATTTTGTTTAGATGCAACGGACAATTGTCGGTAGGGTTGAAGCTTTAAAAGGACCAAATCACCAACCTCAAAATGGAGTTCGTGATATGCCTTGTCATAAGCAGTCTTCATAACTTGTTGAGCTTTTAAGAGATGAGCATGCAAATCCTACAAAAGTTATTGCCTGTTTTGCAATTCAACATCAACTGCTGCCACTCGTGTAAGACCAAGACAATAGGTAAGCAAGCGTGGAGGAGAACGCCCGTAGACCACCTCAAAAGGAGTGGCTTTTAAAGAAGAATGATAACTAGTGTTGTAGCAATATTCAGCCTAAGATAACTAATCCAACCATCAGTGAGGATGATCTCTAGTAAAACATCGAAGATACATTTTGATTACACGATTAACAACTTCAGTTTGGCCGTCACTTTGAGGATGATATGCAGAATTGAATGACAACTTGGAGCCACTTAAATGAAATAATTCAGACTAGAAGGAACTTGTGAATGTAAAATCACGATGACTGACAATAGTTTCAGGCAACCCATGTAATTTGAAAATTTGATCAAAGAAAATGCGAGCTATAGTTACAGCTGAATAAGGATGCGCTAAAGGAAGGAAGTGCACATATTTAGAAAAGTGATACCACCACCAAAAGGACAGTTTTCCCATGAGATTCTGCAAGTCCATCTATGAAATCCATTGAGATATCAGACTATACCTGCATAGGGACTGAAAGAGGCTATGTAAGTGCTCCGACTTATTTCTTTGGTAAACTTCATAAGATCGAACTAGGTCTTGATCTTGCCATTTCATTCCCGTCCAATGAAAATCTGTTGAAATTCATCGGAGAGTTTTCTCGTATCCCTCATGACACTAAGCATAGACTGCTAAAATAATGGCCTGAGGAAGAGATGAAGAAGCAGGTAGATAAACCTTCTCTTTAAAAAAAATTAGCCCATCACGATATGACCAATTGCTGTCTTCATTTCCTACAGTGATATTTGATGAGTGTGAAAAACACTTATTTTAAGCACTATATTTTATTGTATCTTAGGCTTAGTAGTTGCATTGTTAGTTAGTTTTTTAGTTAATCTAGTGTGTTTTGTTATTTTGTCTTAATTAGTAGTATTTAGTTGTTTTTAGATAATTTCTTTTGTATTTTATTTTGTAGGATGCATTGGGATGAAGATTGGATCAATCCTTGAAGTTTGGATAGGCTAAAGACTCAAGATAAAGACTTATCTATGTTGGGGATGAGCATGGCCGTGCTTGTTTATTGCATGGCCGTACCTGAGAGTTGTTTATGCCAAGTTACAGGGTGGCACGACCATGCCAAAATCAAGCACGGTCGTGCCAGACACAAAGATTAGCAAGAAGTTGTCTCTTGCACAACCATGCCATTTTCTTACGCACCCATGCCTGACTTATATGACAGCCACGAGATGATAGTTTTCAACTGAAGATTAGATAGAAAGGGACTTATCTCTTATCCTTTGATTAGATAGAGTTTGAGAGGGTTTAGATTACCTTTCTCACTAGGTCTTTGGGTCTATAAATAGGACCATTTCATGTTCATTTAAGAGTTGTTCTTGTTTTTGGATTCTACTCTATTGCTTGTTTTAGGGTTGTTCCCATTTTTTTTAGCTTCTATTTCAGATTACATTTTCACTTTCATTTGTTTAGTTCATTGTAGAAGTGATACTTGGCTTGAAGTTAGAAGAGCAAGGCTTCTTGACATCATTGAAAAGGGGTTTTTCTTATATCACTCTTTTATTTATTTAATTATGTTCAAAATTGTTTTCATTTCTTGTTTGTTTTCTTTTCTCTTTAATATGAGTAGCTAGATCTTTTCTAGGGTTCTTATTCTGAATTGACCATGTGCTTATTGTGATTATGTTAGGTTGCTAGATTTAATTTATTGGTTGTTGTTGTGTTTAATATCGTTTTAGGACTGATCAACGTAAAATTGAATTGACACTATGGGCTTGATTGAGAGATAGGTTCTGTAGGAAATGGCAATGACCTATTGATTGCTTAGTTAGTTGAGAGACAATTAAGTGAATCAATATTGATTAAAAGTTTTATTTAAAATTAGTATTAAAAAGCATTAGGTTGGTGAGAGCCGGTTAACTTAGTGTTGATTAATCTCCAATTAATTATAGGTTTATCTGAGAGGAAAATTTATAGTTTCTAAGATCCCTTCAAAATGAATTAAAACTAGTGTAGACCTAGTTGTGTAATCAATCCTTTGAAATGGTCAATTGAGAATAAGAAACCCTAACTTTTAAAATTTGCATTAAATTTGTGTTTTTACTTTTCTTAATTTAGTTTCTTTGAAATTCCAAACTCTATTTCATTGTCTAAATAATCAAATATTGTAAGTACTACAGTATTCAACTTCAAATCTCTGTGGGACGATATCTTTATTTACTATTTGATATGATTCTGTACGCTTATTGATTAGTACAAATCAAAGTTTTTGGTGTCGTTGCCAGGGATTTGGAAAAGATTGATATTGTAAGAAAATTGTGTTGCTTGATTTAGATGTTATTTCTATTTTTTGTTTTAATTATGGTATTGCAGGAATTTGTGTTGGTTTATGCATACACGAAGTGCAAGCAAACAAGGACTTGAATTGATACCACTTGATTTGGAGTTAGAAAAGACAGTTCGTGAGAAAAAGAGACAAATAGTCATATCAAAACACTCACCAAGCAAAATGGATGCAAGGGATTTAGAGAATAACCCACCGAGGCAACAAGTTCTTCAAAATCCTTAAAATGGTCAGAGAACCATATGAAATTTTGTAAGTCCTAATGTGCAGGGTGATCAAACACCAATTGTGAGGCCAGCGGTAGTAGCAAACAACTTTGAGATCAAGCCAGCTATAATCCAGATGATATAGAACTCACCATTCAATGGGCTACCACATGAAAATCCATTTGGTCACATGTCTAGATTCTTGGAGTACTGTTCTACCTTTAAGATGAATGGAGTACAGCCTGATGTAATCTAGTTGATCCTCTTTCCATTTTCCCTAATGGATAGAGTAAAGAGATGGTTTACAAGTTTGCCACCCAACTCTGTCAACACTTGGCAAGAGCTCTACACAGCCTTTTTCAATAAATACTTACCACCTGCAAAAGTGATGAGGATTAAAAATGAGATTAATTCTTTCTTTTAAAGAGATGATGAAACATTCTACGAGTGCTGGGAAAGATTCAAAAACCTTCAGAAGCAGTGTCCAGCTCAATTGATTCCTTCATAGGATTTAGTGCAGTCATTCTACAAAGGAGTCAATCATGCTGTTAGAGTCAACATTGATGCAGCAGCTGGAGGTACCATAATGTCAAAAACACCAGAAGATACCTTAGATCTCTTTGAAGAAATGGCCAATACACAAAGTTTGTGGTCTAATGAGAGGACCATTACAAAGAAGGCTGGAGCAATAGAAGTGGACAGTTTAACTATCTTGAATGCAAAGCTTGATGCTCTGACAAAAAGGATGGACAAGGTAAATGTGAATACAGTATCTATATTGTCTTCCTCATATGAGCTATGTCAAGGAGGTCATCTTACCAGAGAATGTCAAATGATGCAAGGGATGACTACAGAGGGTGTCAACTATGTGGGCAATTTTAAAGGACCTCAGAACCAAGTATATGGTAATACCTATAATCAAAGTTGGAGGAACCATCCAAATCTCTCTTGAGGCAATCAAGGAAACAACCAGTGGAGACCACAAGCACCACTAGGATTTGGAGGATAGAATATACAACAACCTCAACCTCAATTTTAACAAGACAAAGGTTCATCATATGGAAGTTTAATGGAGAGCAAGATGGAGAAATTCATAGATGTGATGTCATCAAAGATGAGCCAGCAAGATGAAGCTTAAAAGAGGATGGGGCAGATGATCCGAAACTACTCTTCTTCTATTCACAATCTAGAAGTGCAAATGGGGCAGCTAGCAAATTCCTTAGCCACAAGGAATCAAGGTGCATTACCGAGCAATACAGAGAAGAATCCAAAAGAACAAGTAAAAGCTATCACCTTGAGAAGCGGTACGGAGATTCAAACCCCTAAAGCGACAATGGAGTATGAAGAAAAGAAGAATGAAGGAGAGAAAGAACATGATGATGAAGGAGTTGAGACACCAAAAGAACCAGAAGTGAAGGAAGAGAATAAAGAAAAAGTTAAACCAAAAGAACCACCAATCCAACCTTATGAACCTCCAGTACTATATCCACAAAGGTTGAAGAAAAAGGAGCATGACTAGCAATTTACAAAGTTTTTAGAAAGATTCAAGGTACTCCACATCAACATACCTTTGGTGGAATGTCTAGCTCAGATGCCAAAGTATCCAAAGTTCTTAAAGGAGCTGATTTCCAACAAGAAGAAGTTGCAGGAGTTCGAGACAGTCACACTTACAAAGGAATACAGTGC
The DNA here is from genome assembly GCA_949673435.1 of Macaranga tanarius. Lineage (NCBI taxonomy): Eukaryota > Viridiplantae > Streptophyta > Magnoliopsida > Malpighiales > Euphorbiaceae > Macaranga > Macaranga tanarius. The sequence continues at coordinate 21,930 of CATIWO010043950.1, forward strand.
AATCATCTCAAATAAACTTTCTTTAAAAAGGAAGCAACCAGGGAGTCTTACTATTCTATATTCTATGGGGAATTTGTCATTTTAAAAAACTTTGTGTGATTCAGGTGCTTCTATTAATCTTATATCTTTATCTATTTACAGAAAATTAGGACTTGGAGAAGTAAGACCAATAAACATTCATCTACAATTGGCAGATAGGACAGTAAATGAACCAGAAGGAATAGTGGAAGATGTACTAGTAAGAGCTGGAAAGTTTATTTTTCCAGTAGACTTTGTCATTCTTGATTTTGAGGAAGATGAAGACGTCCCCTTGATTCTTGGAATGCCTTTCCTCTACACTGCCAAGGCAATCATTGACGTATATGATAGAACTTTAACTCTAAGAGTAGGTGAGGAAAGTTATAAGTTCAACATTTATCAAGGTATGAAACATTCTTCTGAAAGTGATTTATGCTTTAGAGTTGATGTTGTGAATGAATGTATGATTGAAGTCCAACGAAGGAGGTTGGCAAATTGTGATAAAGTGGAGTATATTGAGAAGTGTATACAGGTACAAACCTCCTAAGATGAAGATTACCTTAAACACCAAACTTCTTTTTCCTAAATCCAATTACCAAACACTGAACCTACACCACCATCAATCATAAAACCACCAAATGTAGAATTGAAACCCTTACCTTAACATTTGAGGTATACTTTTCTTGGAGAGAACCAAACTTTACCTGTGATCATATCCTCTAAACTCACCCAAGACCAAGAGGAATTGCTTATGAGGGTGCTCAAGAGGAGAATAAGAGCAATTGGTTGGCAAATTTGGAATATAAAGGGGATCAGTCCATCTTATTGCATGCATAAATTCTAATGGAAGATGGATACAAGCCAACCATTAAAAGGCAAAGGAGGCTCAATCCAAACATGCAAGAAGTGGTAAAGAAAGAGGTGGTTAAGCTATTAGATGCTGGAATTATTTATCCAATCTCAAACAGTTTATGGGTAAGTCCTTTCTAGTATATCCCAAAGAAAAGAGGAATGATTGTGGTGGAGAGTGAAGAGGGTAAGCCGATCTCTACAAGAGTAGTGACTGGATGGAAAGTGTGCATTGACTACAGGAAGCTAAATTCAGCTACTAAAAAGGATCACTTTCCACTACCATTCATTGACCAGATGTTAGAGAGGATAGCAGGACATGCCTTCTATTGTTTCCTAGATGGTTATTCGGGCTACAATCAGATTGCAATTGCTCTTAAAGATCAAGAGAAAATGACATTCACATGTCCCTATGGCACATTTACTTATAGAAGAATGCCATTTGGATCATGCAATACTCCAGTAACCTTTCAAAGATGCATGATGGCCATATTCTTTGACTTGGTAGAAGAAATTATGGACGTGTTCATGGATAACTTCTCAATCTATGGAAGCTCATTTGAAGGATGCTTGGAAAACTTAGAGCAAGTTCTTACAAGGTGTGAAGAGACAAACTTGGTACTAAATTAGGAGAAGTGTCTTTTTATGGTACAGGAAGGAATCATCGTGGGGCATAAAATTTCAGCACAAGGGTGGACAAAGCAAAAGTAGAGACCATTGAAAAGCTCCAATACCCAACAAATGTCAAAGAAATTCAAAGTTTCTTAGGCCATGCAGGATTCTATCGGCAGTTTATCTAAGATTTTTTAAAAATCTCTAAACCCCTTTGTAAGTTACTTCAGAAAGATTCTCCTTTTGACTTTACTGATGAATGTAAATTGCCTTTTGATAGGTTGAAAGAAGCATTGATATCAGCCCCTATAGTTATATCACCTGATTGGAATCTTCCATTCGAACTAATGTGTGATGCAAGTGATCATGCAATAGGAGCTGTACTTGGTCAAAGAAAGGAGAATAAACTTCATGTAATCTACTATGTAAGTTGAACTTTAAATGATGCACAACTCAACTATGCCACAACCGAGAAGGAGATGCTAGCAGTAATTTTTGCTTTTGATAAATTTTGATCTTACTTACTTGGTTCTAAAGTTATTGTGTATACAGATCATGCAGCATTGAAGTACCTCTTGAACAAGAAGGACTCAAAGCCAAGGCTCATATGATGGGTGTTGCTTTTATAAGAGTTCGACATTGAAATTAAAGATAAAAAAGATTCAGAGAATGTAGTAGCTGATCATCTCTCAAGATTAGAGCTGGAGCAAGATGGAGATGAGGAGGAAGAACCAATCCAGGAACTATTTCCAGATGAGATGTTGTTAGCAATCCAAAGTTTAAACACTCCATGGTTCGCAGACATAGAAAATTTCATCTCGAGTGGGAAGCTCCCAGAAGAATTTAATAGTCAACAGAGGAAGAAGCTCATCTATGATTCCAAGTATTATTTGTGGGATGAGCCATACCTCTAGAAGCTATGCAGTGACAGAATGATAAGAAGATGTGTAGGAGAAGAAAAGATTGGTTCAATTGTGCAACATGGCCATGGGATGATCAATGGTGGTCATTTTGGTCCACAGAGAACTGCTGCAAAGATTCTTGAAGCAAGATTCTTTTGGCCTACACTCTTTTATAATGCTAGAAAGTTTGTACTCAGTTGTGATGCATGTCAAAGTAGTGGCAACATTTCCAAGAAGGATGAAATGCTCCAATAGAGAATTCTTGAGGTAGAGATATTTGATGTGTGGGGTATAGATTTCATGGGGCCATTTCCTATTTCAGATGGAAACAAATACATACTTATTTATGTGGATTATGTATCTAAGTGGGTGGAAGCTCAAGCATGTGCAGTGAATGATGCAAGATTAGTTTGCAAATTTTTGCAAAGACTTTTTGCTAGGTTTGGGATGCCTCGAGCTATCATAAGTGATGGAGGAACACACTTCTGTAACAGAAACATGGAAGCATTGCTAGCTCATTATGGGGTTAAACACAAGATAGCTACTCCATATCATCCTCAAATAAGTGGATAAGTAGAAGTGAGCAACAAAGAATTGAAGAGGATTCTTGAAAGAACAGTGAGCAAGTCTAGATAGAATGGGCAAGGAAGTTGGATGATGCTTTATGGGCATACCGTACAGCTTATAAGACACCTATTGGAATGTCTCCATATAGGTTAGTCTATGGAAAAGCATGTCACCTTCCTGTAGAGATTGAACATAAGGCCTACTGGGCAATAAAAGCTTTGAATTATGATTACAAGAAAGCAGCTGAAAAGAGACTTTTGCAGTTGAATGAATTGGAAGAGTTAAGAGAGATGGCATATGAAAACTCTAGGATTTATAAAGAATGTACAAAGAAGTGGCATGATGCTAAAGTAAAGATAAAGAGTTTTCAAGAAGGAGACCAAGTGTTGCTATTCAACTCCAGACTCAGATTGTTTCCAGGGAAGCTCAAGAGTAGATGGTCGGGACCATTTGTAGTGAGCTATGTCTAACCCTATGGAGCTATAGAAGTTTGCAACACTAGAGGAGAGAAGTTCAAAGTCAATGGGCAAAGACTGAAGATCTACAATGGAGGCATATGGGAGAATTCTCACCAAGTTGCCTTTTTGGCCAATTCAACGCTCTAAAGATCATGATGGTCTAAGCTCATAGACCTAAAAGAACGCTTCTTGGGGGCTCAACCAAGTTTTTATTTTCAGTTTTCTTGTTAGTTCTTTTAATTTTTTTTTAGTTTTACAATTTTCAATCATAAGTTCTTTAACTTTGTTTTTCAGAAAAGAAGTATAGAAGGATGTTCAGAAATTACAAGAGAAAGAAAGCTAAAGGATGAGAGGTAAATAATTTTGATGTGGGAATGAAATTTGATTATTACATGTGAATTTGGGTGATTTTTAATGTGTGTTATGTGAATTACCATGTTGCGCACCTTATTGCGCACCCATGTGCTTTGTTCTAGCAAATAGAAGTATGAATATACAATAGAAGCAGGCACGACCATGCCACATTTAAGCATGGCTGTGCCTACTTGAAAATGGAATAGTCATGAAATGCTAGACTCAGGCATGGCTGTGCCACCTGTAGGTGTCACACACATGCACATTTCTTACAAATTTCAAAGGAGTCAAAGCCTCAATTCACAAACCCCCATATTTTCCCACTACCCACAAGTTCCAAAACCTTTCTCATCTTCCTAGACATAGGGTTTCTCAACTTTGAATGCTTTTTTAAATTCCCAAATTCTTTTTAAATTCTCAAAACATTTTCCTCTTCCTCAAGCTCTTTAATCAATTCCAACACCTTTTCCTCTTCCCAATTCACAATTTACTCTTTTCAAAACCCCAATCCTCTCTATATAAACCACACTTTCATTCCATTCTCTACACACTCTTAACTCACTCATTCATCTCTCTCTACAATCTCTTACATATAATTTCTTTCCTTTCACCTTCTCTCAACACTTTCTACATGTTCTTCTTCACTTTCTTTTTAAATTCGAATTTGTGGATATACACCATAGAAATGGAACCTAAAAGGAAGACGGTTGCTCAAAGAAGACCAAGGAGACACGGGGGAAGCTCAAATAATCCAAGCCAATAAGAGGAAAGAATGGTAAGACCTTTTCCCCCTACTATTAGATTCGGGCATGAGGGGCAAAGGAACAAATTTGAGCAATTGATGGCTAGGAAGTTTGTACCCATAAAATATTTGAGTGCATCCGCCCTTCAAAGAGCAGGTTTATTAGATGAGGTAAATATGTATGTCTCTAGGTTGGGATGAGAGGCTTTTATGATGATGAAACATCCTATATACATTATGCCTACATGTGAATTATTGTCATCCTTTGAATATGATGAAAATGATGGCATACTGAACTTTAGACTAGGAAACCAAGATCACACAATTGGTCTCTTTGAACTCAATAATGTTTTTCATTTCCCCAAAGACCAAGATGCAAATTTTGATTATGATAGACATGAGTTTTGGAGGGAGATTACTAGTTAAAGACATGTTTTCTATCAACCAAAGTTAGCCAAAGAGTCTAAAATTTGTTCCCATGCTTTGCGATATCTCCATAGAGTTATGTCACATTCCTTGTTTCCAAGAAAGGAGGGAGATTTTGTGGTCACTACTATGGAGCTCAATGTCTTGTATTGCATGGTTAACAATATCAAATTGGATGTTTGTCATGTGATTGCCTCTAAATTTAAAGATGTTACAACCAAATGAGCGGGGGCAATCAAGATAGGGGGCTTGGTGCTAAGCATTGTGAACTATGTGGGTTTTGATATTGATAATATGCCCTTTAATAAGCTTCCGGGTCCTTCTTTGATTGATCTTCAAATGATGGAGGCTATGGGAATGGTTGAGATCGGACACGTGGGAGTGCCCATACTCATTGGTGCTCAACAACAAGTAAGGCAAGAACAAGAGGAAGAAGAAAAAAGTGAATTATAACAAGTGATGAGTCGTATGGATACTCTAGAGCTTCAAGTGGGTGTCATTGACTTTAATGTTGGTGAGCTCACTTCTATGGCACATAAGATGAATTCAAGCTTGCATGATGTTCGACATGAGGTCAAATTGTTAAATCAAAATCTCATAGCTTACTTTTAAAGGCAAAACTTCTTTCCACCTTCATTCCCTCCGCATGATCAAGGACCACATCAATGAAGATTTAAGAAGTTGTGATTGGACATTTATGTTTGTTTTTGTTTTTGTATTTCTTTTAGTTTTGTGTTTGTTTTATGTTTTATGTTTTGTTCATGTACTTTGTGGAAGTATTTGCTTAATGTTATGTGTTGTGGTTGTGTTAATTTCTTTCCCTCTCATTTAAATTGTGCAAAACATAGGCAATGAAGTTAGTTTGAAGCTATATCATGTATGAATTCTTACTTCAATGTGTAAATTATTGGAAACAGGCACGGCCATGCCACATTTGAGCATGGTCGTGCATGTTGAAAAATGCCTTAGATTCCAAAAGTTGGAATCAGGCACGGCCGTGCCACTTTCGAGCATGGCCGTGCCACCTGGTTCAGAGACAAAATGCCAATTTCAGGCACGGCCATGCCACTTTCAAGCACGGCCATGCCACCTAATGCTCATTCCACTCAAAATTTTTTATTTCATGCATTGAGGACATTGCATAATTTAAGTGTGGGGGAGGAAAAATTAAATTTTTCAAGTCAAATTTTGTTATTTTGTTTATTTTAATGTCTTTAGGATTTTTAATTCATGTAGGATAATAGTTGTTATCTTTCAATAAAAGTCATCTTTTTAATAAAGGATTAGGAGATAGTTGTTTAGCCCTTGTAAACTTAGGTTATTTAGTCCTTGTGAACTTAAAATTTGATCTTTATTTATAAGCATAGTACTATTTTTAATTCTCATAACTTCTATATTCTCTACACTTTTTCTCTGTGCATCCATATTCTTTGCAATTTTTTCTACTACCTAATGGGTTCAATGAGCATGTCTAGCAATAGCCGAAGGTCCAATGCAAAAGGGAAGACACCAATGGAGATAAGACCTAAGCCAATGGATCTCAAGGAGGAGTATGATGCTTTCTTTCCTATTTATTCAAATGAGGAAGTTAAGAGGTTTTCT
>CATIWO010043974.1:0-23274 GCA_949673435.1 Macaranga tanarius
ATGCATCGAGAAGCGGGAATCAAAAAGATAAATTAAAGTAGGGGAAAAGCACAATATATGGTGGGTCCATTTTATGTAATTATAATGTTGTTGTTATGTGATTCCGGTGCATCTTAGAATAACTATTAGTATTAACATTTCGTGCTTGCTAGTAAAGAATTTGGTTTAATTGTCTAATAGTCATTTTCTGCAAAACCAAAAAACATATGAAATATAATCTATAAATTTTAAATAAGTTTTTAGTTAATATAAAAATCATTATTTTTTATTATATAGTTTATAAATACTTAAATTATTTAATATTATATTTTTGATGAGTAGATTAAGTGACAAAAATTGTAAAAATCAGGATGATATGAAATTAAATCATTTCAATTAATTTTAAAAAAATTATTGGATATTATTATTAATGCAAAATATAACCTACCATTTTATATATAAAGGCAATATAAAATATGATAAAATTTTCCAATATTAGTTATTAAAAAAAAACTCAAATACAAGACATTGCTACTCCTACATGTGATTCCAACAATGAGCATTTGCTAAAGGCCAAAAGTTCATTAATTTCTTTAAATTATTTAGGCAATGATCATCTATTTTTTATGAATAAATAATCACTCACGTTTTCATCAATTAAAAACTCGTGAAAACTGAAAAAAAAAAATCCCCATTTAAAAAAATTGGTCACTTCACTTCATTATCCTTTTAAAAAATTATATGATAGTAACAAGTGTAATAGTTGGTGTAACCAAAACAAGTTGGTACAACTAAGCATTTCAATATATGCAGTAATACATTTGGAAAATTGGAACTTCTTATATATGTTTTTTTTATAATTATTTTCCTTCTCAACTTAAAAAAAAAATCATTTATATAAACAAAAGAATCATTTATATAAATATTTAAATATACTAAAATAAAATTTGTAAACACTTTTTATTTTATTTAAAGTGTGTAGACGTTTTTTACAAATTATATTGAAACTATTTAGACACATTAATTAAATAGAAAAATATTTATAAATAATATTTTTAGTAAGTTAAGAGGTTAAAATAGATAAATTATAAGTTGAAGAAGCTAGTTACTGTGAGGACAAGTGGTGCGCATTTTAGCAAAAGTGGGGGCATAGGGTGCAGAAACCTTTAACAGAATGTGATTATTAAATGAATTTTTGAAGACAGAAGCCAACAAAGCTCAGGACAATCCAAGCACGTGACCTGCCAAATACTTACCTGCAAATATAATTAAAAAATTAAAAATTAAAAATTTCTTTTAATAGAAAATTATTAACTTATTGCATAAAAATTTTTATCCTCTAAACAATATATATTTTTTATTTTGTAATTTTTTTAACATATAAAAGTCTAATTGAAATATTAATTTAGGATCAATATTATGAAAAAACAATTATTTTCTCTATTTTTTAGACATCCCATCCTATTGTTCTCTTTGATCACTACCACACACACACAACATCCCCTCACAGTCCAATCACTGAATTTTAAAGAATTATAACATTAATTAAATTATATAACTTGATATTATTATAATATTGTTACCAAAATATTATTGTAGTTCAAAAAAAACTATATAATATAGCAAAATTTTTTTATTTTTGTAACAAATATATTCAACCAACAAAATAATACATTAAAAATTGAATTATTATTCCCTCGTCTTAAAAAGAAAAGGAAAAATTATTTTTTGCTTACTGGGTTGTGTCTGCATTTGTGTCCGTGTCTCCTTTGGCATTTTGTTTTGGCTCTTTTCTCTCTCTCTTATTTTTTTCCTTTAACTGTAAAATTTTGAGTAAAGATCATAGCTTTGTGTGCTAAAGAAGATAATGGTGCTATGGTATGGTAGTAGCGATAGCAGTGGAGTCAAAGAAAAAGAGAGGAGAGGCTAAAAATCAACCATAGACCCACTTAGAATTTGTGGGGATCAACCGAAATTTAACATATCAGAATTATACAATGCCATTCTCAGATCTCTAGGATCTTGCTAAAAGTCCGGTCTTTTGAATGGTTTTTATTTTTTGGGCTTTGTTTTTCAAGAAAATTCTGTTCTTTTCTTGCTGCTCATGGCTTGTCTCAAGCTCACAACTTTGGTTGTTTTAGATTTTTTTTGCTCCAGTTTGGGTACTATGTAAGATAGTGGATTTTGGTGGTGTCTGTCTCATCTCATTTATTTGGTTTTTTGAACAAAAGTTTGAGAGGGCAAAAAGGGTGTGACAGTGTTGTGTTCTTGTTATGGAAATGGTGGGCTATTGCTTTATTTATGCGGTTCTGATTCTGAAAATGGAGCTTTCTTGAATTTGGATAAGGCAATATAAAAGTTCCTGTTATCAAGAATATTATGGTTTCTGGGATTGCTGGAGATGGTGATTTTCATCAGAAGATAATAGTTGTTATTAGATGAGTGTAAAGTCAGTGAACTGAGAATAGAAGAATATGGAAGGAAGAAGCTTTTGGCTATGGAGAGTGTGGTTTCTGGTTTTGGCATTAATTGAGATTTCTTCTGCTACTCTCTCACCAACTGGTATTAACTATGAAGGTTAGTTTATTTGGTCCAAGATCTTTGCTTTCTCGTCCCTAACACACACACACACTCTCTCTCTCTCTCTCTCTGTGTCTCATTGTTTGCTGTTTAGTTCTATAGTTAACTTCATTTTGCTAATATGGCCTGCAGCTCAGAATATTTAATTGTAATGTAGTTCATTTCATATCTGATTAGGAGAAAGAAATTATTCTCATCTTATCTTGTAGTACTAAATGCTTTTGATGGCCTACAAGCTTGTCTGAACTACCCTCATTAAACCATGTTTGTACTTTATAACTGTATTTTTATCCACTTCCACTAATTTATCCAGATATATCAGAGAGCTGTAGCTTCAAGATCTTCATTTGGGCATATTTTGCTGCATAAGTCTTTTCTTTTTTTCTCTCACTCAATTTTATGCAGATGTTCATCTGATTGATTCTTTTTCTTTTGGTTGATATATGAGCAGTGGTAGCTTTGGCTAATATAAAGTCTGCTTTACATGATCCATACAATGTTCTGGAAAGTTGGGATGTCAATTCTGTTGATCCTTGTAGCTGGAGGATGGTTACATGCTCTCCAGATGGATATGTTTCTGCTTTGTAAGTTTCTTGTCTCTTTCATTTCTATGTGCTATTTTTTTTTTCAGAGAATGAAATGCTATTTTTTTGAACAGGGGGCTTCCTAGTCAAAGCTTGTCTGGGACCTTATCTCCTGGGATTGGGAACCTTACTAACTTACAGTCAGTGTAAGTTTGCCTTCAGTTTACCCGAGTAATGAATGTTTGATTAGTACTCTTTTGGAAATGGATTCACTGGTTAAATATGTTTTGCTTTCATCAATGCAAAGTTTTCCCAATTTGCAGGTTGTTGCAAAATAATGCCATTTCAGGCCCTATACCTGCTGCAATTGGGAGGTTGGAGAAGCTTCAGACACTTGATCTCTCTAACAATTCATTCAGTGGAAATATACCTGCTTCTTTGGGGGACCTCAAGAACCTGAATTACCTGTGAGAATCAGAAATTGCATAATTGTTTCTTTTTCCTAGTGAAATTTGCTTCCTAGGAAATTCATGCATTCTGTGCTTAGTTACAATTGGGACTGATTCAAATTCTTACACAAACCATGTTTCTGATGAGCAATTCAGGCGGTTAAATAACAACAGCCTGACTGGATCCTGCCCCGAGTCTCTTTCCAACATTGAAGGCCTTACTCTTGTGTATGTCCTTGCACATTTGCACTTTAAAGTTTAGGATTTGCTGCAATTATGTGAACGTTTCTGTCAAAATAGCATTTTGTTTTTACTTTTCTGAGTATATTTGCTAAAAATTGTTAAGTAATGCTTCATTGCAGGGACCTTTCATTTAACAATCTGAGTGGTGCTTTGCCTAAAATATCAGCAAGAACTTTCAAGTGAGCAATTATTTTCCTTTTTCTAATAGTTCTTAAGCCTTCTCTTATTTCCTGTTTATTGCTAACTCACATTCTCTGTGCTCTCCTCATTTTCAGAGTTATAGGAAACCCCTTAATATGTGGACCAAAGGGCGATAACAACTGTTCTGCTGTCTTTCCAGAGCCTCTTTCTCTTCCACCAGATGGTCAGAAAGGTACCTGCCATGTAACTGCTTAGAGCTGGGTCATTCTTTTTCTTTTTTTGACAACCCTAGATGATGTGTTTGTCTTGCTGCTCTTTGGTTTCTTAGGTCAATCGGACTCTGGAACCAGTGGTCATCGCATGGCTGTTGCTTTTGGTGCAAGCTTTGGTGCTGCCTTTTCCATCATAATTATCATTGGGTTGCTTGTTTGGTGGCGGTATAGGCGCAATCAGCAGATTTTCTTTGATGTTAATGGTTAGCTTTCATATATTTTTCTTCTTCATCTTGTACTGTATTCTGTGCTCTCCGGCTTTCCTCTGGTCTGGTGGTCTCCTCATGCAAAAGATTAAGATACTGACAGTGGTTTCTTATTATGTATACATACTTTGCTAGATACAAGAACCCCATTTTTATATTACTGTCATTGTATGCTGTTAGCTGCTTCCAAACATGCAAACCATCATAATGGCTCCTGTTATGAAATGTTGCATTTGCCATAGCCCATAAGCTATGAAAAATGACTATAAAAGTTTAAGTTGGAATGCTCATTAGTGTCATTACCAAGCAAATGGTTTTGCACTAATGTTCTTCAATCTTCATTGAGAAAGGGAGAAAGATAAGCAGAGTGCCTTGCAAGATGTATTTGAACATCATTTGTCATTGCTGAACATGGTCTAGAAATTCTCCTCACCAAGTGAAATTAGCTGACACTGTAGCATGTATGTTTCTCTTAGATTTTGCGTATTATTTACTGCATTTCTAACGTTCTTTTAAATGTTTTTAATTATTCCTTGCACCATGTATTCTATTTGCTTTTTTGCTGTGGTTATTTGTGGTTACTATAATGCCTTGATTCTCAACTCCTATGTGGTGCTTGGCAGAACAATATGATCGAGAGGTATGCTTGGGTCATTTGAGAAGGTTTACATTTAAGGAGCTCAGGGCTGCAACTGATCATTTCACTTCAAAAAATATTCTTGGAAGAGGTGGATTTGGGATAGTGTACAAGGGAAACTTGAATGATGGGACACTGGTCGCTGTCAAAAGGCTGAAGGACTATAATGCAGCTGGTGGTGAAATCCAATTCCAGACAGAAGTAGAGACTATAAGTTTAGCCATCCATAAAAATCTGCTCAGGCTCTCTGGGTTTTGCACCACTGAGAATGAAAGGCTTCTTGTTTATCCGTATATGCCGAATGGAAGTGTTGCATCTCGGTTAAGAGGTCAGCAATCATTTTTTTTGTTTAATCCAGGCCTTCCTCCAGTAGTCATGTGGGGAATATTTTCACTGCCACATCATTACCTGAAATATAATCATCCAACACTGAACATTCACCCACTTCAGCAGTGCATATACTGCAGGAGATTGATGGCATGGTTTTGTAACTGGAGGGACCAGTAAACCCTATCCACCAGCACAAGCCAATTTGTGGTCACTGCCACAACTTGAGTCATGTTTTTCAAAATGTTTGAAGCCTCAATATTCGACATGCCATATCTTTCCACTTCATGGCAGAATGATTTTCTGACTGAGCCACATCACTTTCCATGAGAACACACCTTTCTTACTCAAAAAAAAAAAAAAAAATAGTTTGCTTGGTGAGATTCAAATTTTATTTCCTTTAATATTTGCTTATTTTCAACTCCATTTTTAATCATGACCTTTCCTATGTGGTAAGGTGATGTCACTCTAGCAGTGGGTGCTGGTGATACAGTCAACTTTACCTTTCTCCTTCCCCCCGTGGCCTTCTCCAATGCTCAAAAAAAGTACAACCAATGAAAACCATTTACATTGAAAGCATTTTCCAAAATTTTAGCTGTAAATTTTGATAAATTAATTCATAACATATGTGAAGCCTATGCTACCAAGACTATTGGATTTATGCCCCAGAATGATAATTTGGCTCATTAGCTGACATGATTATTGTAGCAGATTGGCATTTCCATTTAGAGATTTTATGCTTGAAAATGCATCATGATTCTAGATATCATTCTTTTTACTTTCAGCTCTTGGTAGGAATAGTTTATTTTCATTGCAACCTACCTGAGACTAATTTCATCATCTGTGGCTCTATCATCAGATCACATTCATGGCCGGCCAGCTTTGGACTGGGCAAGGAGAAAGAAGATAGCTTTAGGTACGGCAAGGGGACTACTTTATTTGCATGAACAGTGTGACCCCAAGATTATTCATCGTGACGTCAAAGCAGCCAACATTTTGTTGGATGAAGACTTTGAGGCAGTTGTTGGTGATTTTGGGCTGGCAAAGCTTTTGGATCACAGAGATTCACATGTGACCACAGCGGTGCGTGGCACTGTTGGCCACATTGCTCCAGAGTACTTGTCAACAGGTCAATCTTCAGAAAAGACGGATGTGTTTGGGTTTGGGATATTGCTTCTGGAGCTTATCACAGGCCAAAAAGCATTGGATTTTGGAAGAGCAGCTAACCAGAAAGGGGTCATGCTTGATTGGGTACTCTCTATCTCGCCCTCTCTCTGATTATATACTAGTAAAAGGTCATTTCTTGTTCAGATGACTGAAATTTTTCTATTGCATTCATTTTTAAACATCATTTCCAGGTGAAGAAACTCCATCAAGAAGGAAAGTTGAATGTACTAGTGGACAAGGATCTCAAGGGAAATTTTGATAGAGTGGAACTGGAAGAAATGGTTCAAGTTGCTCTATTATGTACTCAGTTCAATCCTGCCCACCGTCCCAAGATGTCGGAAGTGCTGAAGATGTTGGAAGGTGATGGTTTAGCAGAGAAATGGGAGGCTTCACAAAGGATTGAGACACCAAGGTCTAGAGGGTCATGTGAAAACCATCATCATCATCATCATCATCAAAGATATTCAGATTTTATAGAAGAATCTTCACTTGTGGTAGAAGCAATGGAGCTTTCTGGCCCTAGGTGACGAGCACTTCACACTCACTAGTCACTACTCTTCTCATACGCCTCAACAAGCAAAGCTCTGAAATGAGGGATATGCAGTTTAATGTTGGAATGTTGATAGATGTTGAATGCATTTGTATTCATCTGTAAAAAGAAAATTCAAAGAAGGGAAAAAAGGGGAAAGTCATATGTATAATCAAGCATCTTGTTCTTTGGTGGAAAAAATCAGCTCTCAAAAAATTTTGACACTCCTCTACAATATCATAGATTTTGTATGTAATGTGTATTACTGAATCTCTTCATCTGTGAGCTTGTCTTGATGGTCAAAAGGAACAAAGTGACTCTTGGGTTGATGGGTGCCAATAGGTTGTGATCATACACATTTTAAGCAGTTTTTGATGGCTTATGGTGTTGTGCATGCTTTGTTACAATGGTTGTATGCTAATTGGTGGTGTTTTTATGGTGGCAATAGTAAATGTAGAGAAGTTAAGATTATTATTTTTCCAATATGAAGCTACATCATTTGTTTGCTATTGTATTTAAGATTTTTATATGCAACCCTTAATTTTAGCCTTTTAAAAATTCATGAATTAATTACATTTTGATGACTTCAAAGAAAAATGATCATTATTCATTCTATAATTTTTTTAAATAAATATAAGCTATAGTAATATTTGTAATGATAGCAGTGACAAATATAAAAAAACAATTCAAGTACCATGGAATTAAAATTTATTAGAATTTTTAAAAAGTAATTATTAGTAATATAATGATTATGTTTTTATTTACAAGAGCATGGCATTTCAAATTTCTTTATATGTATGATAATAAAAAAAAATGGAAAAGTTATAAGATGTGTTTTAAAAATTGAAAAAAGAAATCTTATCAAACAAAATTTAAAAAGAAAATGAAAATATCTCAAATTATCACTAAATTCATGATTATGATGGCTAACTAAATTCAGTTTAGGAGGATATTTATCATTAAAAAAGCACTCATATTTAATCACAAAATAAGATTCATTTTAATTATCATGATAAATAAAGTAATTTAAATTTAAATTTAAATTTAAATTTAAATTCATGAATTATAATCTCTAAAAATCCAATTATTATAAACTAATAGTATAAAAATACTCGTAAAGTGTATCTTTCTGAGAACTTAGCTAGTACATCGTGGACATGCAGTGGAAATCATTTTCTTTGATCTTAAAAAGATTAAGCCCACGCGTCAATTGATGAATGGATCTGATGTGCGGTGCCATAGAAAGCAGGTGATCGCATGCGCTTCCAAGTATGCCTTTACATCAGGCTTTTTATCTTTTTGTGTCGGTGTGGATACGGCCACGTTTCGTTCGTACATTAGTCGGCAATGGTGGATGTTGCTACAATCAAAATGACCAAAATGCACCTGCTCTGTTTTAACTAATGAATTTAAATTTTGTAATTATCTTTCAAAGTAAAATAAAAATAAAAATTGCAGATAGAGATTATCATGAAAAAACTTTAAATTGAGGATAACTAAAAAATATAATTAAAGATAAATATGCATCTTGTGATTGAATTATTTTAATGAATTTTATTCTGTTGATAATATGAATATAGAACAAAACATTGAATGATTAATAAATAACTAAACAATTGCTGATCTTAAATTTTTATTATTTAAATTTATTTATTTTTAATATACTATAACTTTATTTTATTTATCATCCACATAAAACATCTATAATAATGGCTTGAACAATAGTTTGAATACATTAGTATCTGAAATCTTTTCTATTAATTTAGGTTTATTTTTACAATAATATAAAAATATGAAATTAATAAATAAATTTTCACCTAATAACAACTATGTATGCATATATCTAAAAGGGATAAATGCATAATTAGTGTTAAAGTGTTTATATATGTGATTTCAAATCAGTTAATGTTCAAAAAATAAAGTCTAATATAAAAAAAAACATTTAAATCAGTTACTGTTTAAAGTAAGGTACATAAGTAGTTTAACATATAAAAGATACTAGAGATACTAATTTAGAAATTTTTTTCTAAATTTTCGATGAAAAAAAAAATTTGTCAGTTCAAATACTTAATAGACAATATTTTTTTAAAAGAAAAATAATTTATTTACAGTAAACAACTATAATTTTTTTTGATTAATAGGAAGGTCATATGGTCAGCTCTCCCTTCTAAATGAATAGCGACATAATTTAAACCTTACACTTTATGATACATTTGGAGATGAGTTACCACTTGACCATTTCATCACTGGTGATGAACTTTAATTTGGATAAATAGAAAAGTCTTCATTATAATTATAGAGGGTAATGTAAATTAATAATAGGAAAGAATTATATTTTTCTTGACTATTTTTTTAATTTATAATATATTTGAATTAAAAATATTTTTTAAATTTAAATTTAAGTACAAAATCTAATTTTAAGAAACTAAATTAAACAAAAAATAAGGGCTACATAGTAATTATGAATTAATAAGTTCCCTCTCCTAGCTTTTTTGTTTTGATTAAAAAAAAAAAAACACACAGTTGCAGTAGAAATTGGACACCTTTTTTCAGACATTTTCACCACTTTGTTTGCTGTTGTTATCATTTCATTAACTGACATTTATCGAAACAAACAAACACATTCACATTCACATTCACTACTAATCTATTAGTAATCTCCGTACTTACAAATCTCAACTCTCGTTCAAACAAAATTCATGCTTTTTTTTTTTAAAAAACAAAAAAACAAAAAAAAATCAATGGAGGCTAAGAAACTTGCATTACCAGACCAGGTTCTATCACCAAGAAGAAAGGTGCTTTCTGGGTTTGTTTTATGGATTGGTGTTTCTCTCATTCTACTCTCTCTTCTTTTACTTACTAATTCTTTAAAGGGTCGTGTAGTTACACCTTTACTTCAAGGTTTTGATACCGTTAATTCTTCTTCTTTTGTTTCTTGGCCTTTTTCGTTTCCAGCTTCTGTTGCTAGTAACAGTAATGATAATAATGATGATTCTGGTGCTAAAGAAGTGTTAGAAGAGAATACCCATTTGGGAAATTTAACTGAAACTATTGGAAATGGAAGCAAATCACTTGTTCAAGAGACAATCCAGAAAGCAAAAAATGGTGACTTTGTAGATTCTAGTGGTGGAAATGGTAATGGAAGTGTTATTGTGAGTACCCATTTGGGTAATTTTTCTGATATGGTAAGTAATGGAAGTTTTCAGAGTGAAGATCAATTTTTTATTGGGGATTTCAATCTCACTATTGATGGGTATTTGGATGCAAATAGAAGCATTGTTGGGAAATCTTTAGAGAATTCTAGTTATGTGAATAATGCAGCATTTGATGATAACAACAAGGGCAATTTCATGTACAATGAAGAGCTTGATGGAGGAGGAGAAGAAAATCAAAATGCTAGTTTTGATACATGTGATATATTTGATGGTCGATGGGCAAGAGATAATTCAAAACCATATTATCCTGCAGGTTCCTGTCCTCATATTGATAGTAGTTTTGATTGTCACCTTCATGGAAGGCCTGATGATGGATTTGTTAATTGGAAATGGCAGCCAAATGGATGCAACATCCCAAGGTATGTTCTACCTTAATTCTGTTATAGAAAATTTTCTGCGAAGAAATATTGTCTAATGAAGTAAAAAGACTATTAATTTCAATTTGGCTAGTTGACTTCAACTTGGACTAATTTTTATGGTATCATTACACCATTTTTTTTTTTTTTGGTATTTTTTATGGTTTTATAAAATTTAACTTAAAAGGCTTAGATAGTGAGTGATAAAGATCTGCAATTGAGGAGATATCTGAATAAATTATAGACCTGTTTGTTCATCTGTGGTACCAGCGTAATCTTAGAGTTTGAAGTGAAGGATTTTATTTTTGACTTATTTGACTGTGAATGCATGTGGTTTGTGCATGATTGCAAGTATACTTTAATCAAATAAGAAATATATAAATATGTGTACTTGCACACTTGGTTGACTCAAAAGATCAAGGTGTGAGAGTAACGATTCATGGAGTAGGAGTATTATAGTCAACTTTTGAAATTCAGCCATTTCTAATATTGTATGAATATTTGCATGGCATGTTTGGTGATTTTAACTTCTTGTAAAGATATGACCAAGGTTTTTTATTTGTTTATTGTTGTTTATTAATGCCATACAGTTTGAATGCAACTGATTTTTTGGAGAGGTTAAGAGGACAAACTTTGGTTTTTGTTGGGGACTCGTTGAATCGAAACATGTGGGAGTCTCTTGTATGCATCCTTCGTCACAGTGTCAGAAATAAGAAAAGAGTCTATGAAATCTCTGGGAGAAAAGAATTCAAAAAGAAGGGTTTCTATGCGTTTAGATTTGAGGCAAGTTATCACATTTTTTTGATTCTTCTAAGAAATCATGAATTCAATGTGCAATATTCGAATAGGTTGTATTTTGCTGCGTATGCAGGATTACAACTGCTCTGTGGATTTTGTTGCTTCTCCATTTCTTGTTAGAGAATCAGTCTTCCGTAGTAAAAATGGAAAACTTGAGACCTTAAGGTTGGATTTGATGGACCAAACAACTAAAATGTACCAAGATGCTGATATAATAGTTTTCAATACAGGTCACTGGTGGACCCATGAGAAAACTTCCAAAGGGTGAGTGCCATTTGTTCTGTTTTACTTAAAGCTTACACCTTGATGTTTATTTAGATTATGGTTCTTGAAGCATATAAATTAGTACTTCCTGTTCTCCTGCTAACAAATTATTGCTTTTATATTATATTAAAAAATTGCTCTTTTGACCAAGAAGTAACCTCTTCGCATGTTCTTTTTGCATCATACGATTTTATAGAGAAGACTATTATCAAGAAGGTAACTATGTACACCCAAGACTGAAGGTCATGGAAGCATATAAAAGAGCACTTCTGACTTGGGCCAGATGGGTTGACAAGAACATAGACAGCAATCGAGCACAGATTTTCTTCAGAGGATATTCCGTTACCCATTTCAGGTGCGAGATTTTTTTTTTCACTCTGCTTTGTTTTTCTTCCAGTTGTAACCAAATACCTTGTTATTTTTTCCTCAGATTCTCATTAATGTTGTTTTATCTTCATGTCCTTGGTCTCATCCTCCTTTGTTTATAAATATCTTGCCACCTCCACCAATTAAGTTCATATGTGTAGTAGTTTATCGTTTAACACTGCTAAGGTTCATTTTAGAAGGCATTCTGAGCTGGTGTTTTAAAGATGTCTGACATTTATATTAAGCAAGGTTTTTCTGAATGCATATGTACAGGCTGATTGTAATCCTTCTTTGCTGTGCCAGAAAACATTACTGAGACATCAGTAAAAAAGGTTTCGGGTTGGGTGTCTCTCCTGTAAATAATATTTTCTATCCCTGTGCATTTGTATGTATCAAATTGGTGGCAGACAATCTCCTTATCATGGATGTAGGCAATCTGGCGGAACACCTAAATTGCTTGGTTCTTTTCATCGCCATCATGTTTATGCATGTTAATTCTAATTGTTATGCTGCTACTTACATAACAGTTTGGAAGACTATGTAGTATGATTTTACATTTATTACTGCATTCACTGAATGGTTTGAAGTAAAAGATTAGTATTTGGGAGTAAATATAGATCATACCTAACGATGGGTGACAGCAAAACATCATATACTTCTATCTGAAGTACTAGATCATTAAACTTATTTGTTTTTAAATGAAAGTAGATTTTCCAGTTGTATATGATGAAGTGTAGCAGTTTTAAGTGGTTGGCATGATCACTCTGTGATTGTTATTATTCAAGTGGTTTGAGGAAAAGCTATTACAGTTCACTATCTCTCCTCTGCAATAACTGAGGTTTCATCCCCAAGAATCACATAAGGGGTTCCTTTATTCATTATTTGTTGATGTTGTGTTGTAGAGAAAAAGTTTCTAATATGTTTGCTGTGGTTTCAGAGGGGGCCAATGGAACTCTGGAGGGCAGTGTCACAATGAAACAGAGCCAATCTTTAATACAACATACCTGGCAAAATATCCTTCCAAAATGAGAACTTTCGAGCATGTACTTCAAGAAATGAAAAGTCCAGTTATATATCTAAACATAAGTAGACTGACAGATTACAGAAAAGACGGGCACCCTTCCGTTTACAGAATGCAATATAAGACAGCAGAAGAACGCATTGCTGCCGAGCGATCTCAAGATTGCAGTCATTGGTGCTTACCTGGAGTGCCAGATACTTGGAATGAATTATTATATGCTTCCCTCTTGAAAGCTGGGAGGGGATCTTGGAAAACCTAAACATAAGTTGTGTAGAAACAGCACACGCCACACCGATGTTCTCTAGATTCTTTTTTTTCCCCACTTTTCTCTGCTGGTTTTAGCACTACTAAAAGTTTCATAAGTTAATATTATGTTGATACCATGAGAAGAATGAGGAGCGTAACACAGAGCTACAACATTTTTCATTTAGTTTTCCATTTAGGCAAGATTTGTGTAGATGAAGCTGGCTGCAGATGCAAGTGTTAAGAGCTAATATGTGAGAAGCAGCAGCCAATGTAGAATCATGTCACTATATATAACATTATACCTATCAAGCAGAGAAGATGCTGTTTATTTGATTATGGAAAATTATGAATGTCCTGATTGCTGCTTGCTAGAGACTTTTGACCCTTCATAGTTCATATGCATGCAAGTTTTATATAATTGGCATCCGCTCCTTTCTAGAGCCTAATGCTAGTTGAAAAGAAAGTTCCAGTAGTGGCCAAAACTTTTCGGGTTCTATACAGTTGCTATGCTATCAACTTGCAGTAAAATTGTTCAAAATTCCATTATTGAGTATTGAACGAATTGGATTGTGACAAATTGAATAATGTCGCTCTAAATTGAGATGGATGGTGATGTCAGCAATGAAATGTGGAGTGATTTATGAATCTACTTTGTCTGAAGAAAACACCAAGCTAAACTGGCAACCATCTGCTTCCCTTAAACTGAACTATTTCTTCAAATTTAGATGATACTGTGATTGAGCATATAGCTATTAAGGCAAAAAAACATTATATTCCTCATCTTCTGAGCCTCCCCATTTTCAGAAAACTGCCAATGAGCCTATCTTTAGTGAAGTTTCGCTTCAAACACAAGTCAGAGCCAATTAATTATTAAAACAAAACCATCAGTATTTTTTAATCTCAAAGATCTCCTGTGAACTTCACATCAACAATGTAAGTGTTGCATTAGCAGAAGGTGCACAGGTGTGCCTAATGTTCACAAGCATAGTCGCCAGCAAGCGCATGCACATGGAAACAAAGAAAGAAGAAAAGGGAAAGATGATAAAATTATTAGCTAGAAACTGATCAGATTACAACAGCATATAATATAACACTCAACCACAAGATACATATAGCAGAGGTTCTGCTATAAAAGAGACCTTTTATTATTATTTGTGTATATATATATGTATATTCTTGTGCAAGAAACTACATCATGAAACTAACTGATAAAGCCAAGGGAAAGACTCGTGGCTGAGCCCGTTGCCGTTATGTGACTTGCCGGTCTACCTGCGCTCCAAAGGATGCTTCTTTTATCAGGGCTGTTGTTGGCATAGCCAATGGCTAAGCTCAGGCAAACTGTTTGAAATTTTTTGAATTGAAGGATTAAAGGAAATTAATCCCTCACTCCAAGCCCCCCTCTAACTATGCTTTTCAAGACCCATGGATGGATTCTTGACAAAGAGACTAACACACCTATCAGATTCAACAAACTGATAGTTTAGTTTAGTGTCATCCAATGGGCTCTCATCAAAGCTAGTGGGGGGGAGTTTACTCCATTGCTATAGGCCTTAAATAGCTGAGGATTTTGAGAAGTGGTGATATCAATTGTGTGTAATAGGATACATCAAGTCTCTTCTTTTCTTTTCTTTTTTTTTAATTAATAAAAATATCAAATAATTTAGGCGTTGATAAATTATGTAATCAATTTTATAAGTAAACGACAAAAAAATTTTAAATTTTACATTTCAGAATGCCTTAAAAAGAAATAAACTGTTTCGTTGTTGTCAGATAAAAATATTTTTTTAATTATCATAAAAAAACAAAAAAGAAAACACTTTACTTTTCCTTTATAATTTCTTCCACCATTACAAAGTTAGCTACAAAGCAGGAGACTTAAAGCTCTTTCTTTCTTTGATCCAAAAAAAAAAACTCTTTCTTTCCATTTCTTGACTATCATACCCTTCAACCTACTAATGTATTGTATATACTTTATACTACCTCAAATTTTTTTTTTCTCAATCTGCACTTTCTTTTAGACATTTAGTAGTAAAAACCTGCCTACTCCTTGTTTCTGAACTTGGGTACTCAAGACAATATTAAACTGGCTATAGAAAAAAAAAGAAAAAAGAAAAAGGATCTTACTTGCAAGGGATATAGATGAGTAAAATCATTGTTAATGATGATTGATGATCATGAAGGATGTTTTTGAAAGTTTTAGTAATTGGGCAAGGATATTAATGTCAATATAACAAAAGCAACTAGTGAACCCCTTTTCTTTGTGTGCATGACTTCATATTATTGAAGTCTTCCTACTTTTATATTGCATTGGTGGATCCACTAACTCATGCTCATCTCTAACTTTATTTTTCCCCTCAAATCCTACCTATTGCCACTAATCCCATTCCCATAGATATATTGTTTCTTTTTGCTAGCAACCAAGCCAGCTTTTTATTTTTATGAGCAATTGATAGTTGAGTTATAAAATGCTAAATTCTGTATTATATTACTTTTTTAAATATTTTTTCTTATTTTTCTTATTCTACTTATACTACTCAATACATTCTGTGAATAATATAAACATAATAATTGAATTAAAATTAAATAATATTTACATTTTTTCATCTCAAAATTATAAACTCATTTTTTTATCTGTTACAAATTATATGTAGATGTATTTATTCTTGAGAAATTAACATGTTTATTTAAATACAAATTTCATATTTGTTACAAATTTGAGTTCACTTAATATGTATAATTTTTTTTAATGGAACTCAAAATTACATTAAGTAAATTTAAATTATATGTATATCTTATCAAGAAGTAGCTACTAAGTCATTCCTAAAGTATTCTCATATTATTATTTTTTATCTAAACCGTTAATATTTAAAATTTATTAAATTCTAACTAATACAGTTTAACATGAAGGATTACAAAGAATACAAAAATCATTCAACAACTAATTTAACACTGCATATATCATAATTAAAATTTAAAACATCATTTAAGCAAGAATTGTTCATATGAAGTGATTCCAACGGCATCCTCATTTTATTATTACTATGGAAATGTGAAGTGAATGTAACTTGATGCCAGAAAAAGAATAGAGAGAATGAAAAATAGCAAAGAAAAATTGCGAAGCCAGCTAAAGCCGAATTGGTGGGCGAAGTTGTCCATCTCCATAACCATTCATTCACAATCTTTCAGAGGATTTCCATAGCTATTCACATAATTATCGACAACGACAAGAAATGAATCGTGTCGTTGGTTGTATGGTTGTGTATCTGAAGTGGAAAAGTGCAACTCATGGATTTGAACTTCCAATAGAATTGTCATGTCTCCCTTTATTTATTATTTTTGTTCCAAGTGTTTGTTTCTTAAATGTTTTTGTACTTCCATCGAATAGAGTTTCAGGATTCATGTCCAAAGGCAGTGGTCGCCCCATCAGAAATGCACCCAATAACAACAGCTGGACTGTCCACTTAATACCCTTTTTATGTTTGCCTTTTTCTTTAATGCAAGAAAACAAATTAGTACAACTTTTATGTTTGTTTAGAGAATCTCACTTAGACCCCAGTTAATCATGTTTGTATATGATATGTGTCTGTTGGATGATGATTGTCTTTATCTTGAAGCATTAACTCGTTTATGTAAGTGCTTTTTTTTTTTTTTTAACCTAAACGAATTTGTTAGAATGTTAGTGTTAGTATTTTTTAAGAGGAGCAGAGATCAATACTTTAAACTCCTCAAACTTCATGTCCACATTGAATGCCATTGTGCTAAACAAGCATAGGCCTCCTTTAGGTAAGTTGAAAAGGAAAAGTAGGATAATATGAAATTCAAAATGACCTCAACGAGATGCGTATAGAGAGACCACTATTATTTGGATTAATTGGTTTTAATGACCTTAGTTTTGGAGAATACTATTAATTGGTTGTTATATAAGAATTATGATACTTTGTAGTTGTCATTAAAGTAATCATCATTATTATTATTCTCCACCACTTTGTGGTGGTCAGAACGAAATTTTTCTATAAGATATTTTGACATTTAATAGTTATATAATTTTTTTTTTTTTTGTCAATAACGAAGTCATATGACCTAAGTGATGGACTACACAAAAGAGAATAGTCATTTCCTTTTAAATTGCCGATGATATAATTTGAAACTTGCACCTCAAGATGCCCTTGAAGAGGATTTATCATTTGATTACTTCCTCATTTGCAATAATTACATAAATTTTAATTATTTAAAAGTTTGAGTCAGATAAAATTTATAAGAAAATAAAACTCTTTTAATATTTATTTATCTATATATAAGACTCAAAATCAAATTTTAGTTAATTAGATTCAAATATTTACACATTTGAACTGACAGATGTTGGTATCATGTGACTGCAAATTTTTTTGATAAATAACAACTACCTTGAATTGGTATCAATTGTGAGTCACTTTTGGAGGCACTTAAAATTCTTCCCCTACTAGTATTAATTTTGTTATGAAAGTATATAATAGGATCGGGTAGTAAATGGTATAGAGTAAATTGCATCTAAAATAATTGAGATAATAAAATAGAAAAAAATATTGAACACACAAAATTTAACGTGAAAAACCCCAAATAAATTGGGTAAAAACCACGGGCAAGAATAGAAGAATTCACTATGAAAAATAATAGGAGTTACAACCCAACTCTATATTACCCAAGGAGAAAATAATAGCACTCTCTTTTGTAATATGAGAAAACTACTCTCTATAATTTTTCCTCACAAGAAGATAACTCTCTCAACTCACCAACTCTCTCTTTTACCACCCTTTTTGCTTATCAATTTTCTACACCTCTAAAATGCTTCCACTCAAGCCTATTTATAGGTATTTTTGGTTATAGAAGACAAAGTAAATTTTATTTTGTCTTATAAATTGGCAATGTGTTAACATTGAGTTGGCAACGAGTTGCCAATATTCTTGAAGACAAAGCAAAATTTGCCTTGTCTAGTAAGTTGGCCTTTTTTTTTGGGTCGATAATCTCCCACTTGAAAATTTGATTGATGATAAATCATATCTTCACATCATTTTTTCTATCTTGTCTTCTAACATTACTTATATTTCTGTCAGGCCACAAGAGGATCGACATTAAACAAATTAATCATTATTGATGGCCTTTGTCATAAAATCTGCTAGGTTGTCTTGAGTATGGATTTTCTGCAAATCGACAGTTCCTTCTTCCACTTTCTCTCGAACGAAGTGTTACTGAACTTGAATGTGTTTTGTCTTTGAATGGAAGGCTGAATTTCTTATGAGATGAAAGGCACTCTGATTATCACTAAACAAGGAAACTTTCTCTTGTTTATGCCCGAGTCCTTCTAATGCCGTCTTCAACCACACTGCTTCTTTACTGGCTTATGTAGCTGCCATATATTCTGCTTCTGTTGTTGATATAGCCATAATTGATTGCAGTTTTGATACCTAACTTACAACTCCGCCAGCCAGCGTAAATACATAACCCGTCGTGGATTTGCTTTTGTCCAAATCACCTGCATAATCTGAATCGATATATCCTTTGACAATAAATTCTGATCCTCCATAACATAATGAAACATCTGAGGTTCCTTTAATATATCTTAGGATCCTCTTCACAACATTCCAATGCTCTCTATCAGGATTTGCCATGTAACGAGTAACCACTCCCATTGCATGTGTAATGTTTGGTCTTGTATAAATCATAGCAAATATCAAACTTCCCACTGCTGATGCATACAATACTCGAGACATCTTCATCCTCTATGCTTCACTGCTAGGACTTATACTGGAGGATAATTTGAAATTAGTAGGAAGTGGGGTTGAAATTGGCTTACAGTCTTGTATGTTGAATCGTCGCAAGATTCTTTTCAAATAGTTTTTCTGAAGTAGCCAAACCTTCCTGTTATTTCTATCTTGGTGAATTTGCATCCTTAGAATCTTATTTGCTGGTCTCAAGTTCTTCATTTCAAATTCCCTAGCCAACCGTGCCTTCAATTCTTCGATATAATTTTTGTTGGGGCCTGCTACCAATATGTCATCAACACACAACAGTAAGACAATGAAATTATTTTCACAAAACCTCTTGAAATATGTACAAGGGTCTGCATTAAGTCTGTTGTATCCAAGGCTTAAAATGAAAGAATCAAATCTCTTGTACTAACACCTCGACACATGTTTTAAACCATATAGAGATTTGTTCAACCTACAAACCAAGTTTTCTTTTCCTTGTTCTTCAAAACCTTCTGGTTGGAGCATATAAATTTATTCTTTAAGATTTCCATGAAGAAAAGCAGTTTTTACATCTAGCTGCTCTAGATGTAAATCAAATGTAGCACACATTGCTAGGACCACTCAAACTATTGTAAGTTTAACCACTGGGGAAAATATTTCATTAAAGTCAATGCCTTCTTTCTGAGCATACCCTCGTACCACCAATCTTGCACGATACCGCTCCACTTGATCATCGCTATTGCGCTTGATCTTGTAGACCCATTTATTACCACTTGGCTTTCTTCCTTACGGTAACTGCATAAGTTCCCAAGTCTAATTTTTATGTAGAGCTTCAATTTCTTCCTGTATTACTGCCATCCACTGAGATGCTTTTGGGCTTTTTAGTGCTCCTTAAAGAGTTAATAGCTCTTCATCCTCGTTTAGAAAGTAGTATGCAACATTTCTCTCCATAATATAATCAGAATGCCAAGCTAGTGCTTTTCTATCACGAGTTGACTGTCGAGGTCTCGTTTCTTCAGACTCAACTAGTTCTTGTTCCTCATATTCAAGTTCTGCAGTAAAAGAATCCTTTTATTGAAGGTCTTTTCTACATGTATCATCGTAGTCTTTGACTTGTCTTTTGATGTGCCACTGTCACCTTTTTCTTGTACCTTATCTTCTATAAATATCATATCTCTACTGATGATAACCTTATGGGCAGTGGGATCCCATAAATGGTACCCCTTAACTCCTTATGCATATGCTAAAAATATGCATTTCTTGGACTTTGGATCCAGTTTTATATTTTCTTGGGCAGTATACATCACGTATGCTGGACCTCTCTATATATAGAGGTTTGAGTAATTAACAGGCTTACCAGTCCTTATCTCTATGGGTGTCTTCAACTAAATTGCAGTTGATGGTGACTGATTTATAACATAACGGGCGATGTTGACTGCTTCTTCCCAGAATGACTTTGCCAGGTGTGTAGCTCCCAATATTGTCCTTGTTCTTTCTAACAGGATTTTGTTCATCCGCTCTGCCACTCCATTCTGCTGAGGAGTATACGCCATAGTGAACTGCCTTTTTTATTGCATAATTTTTCAAATTCTTCACTGGTATATTCTCCTCCATTATCTGTCCTTAAACACTTGATCTTATTTTCAGAATCAAGTTCCACTTGTGCTTTGAATACTTTGAAGACTTCAAATATATCAGCTTTCCTCTTGATAGGATATGCCCAACATCTCCTGGAGTAGTCATCGATAAAGGACACGAAATACTTTGCTCCTCCTAGGGATGGTACCGGTGCTTGCCATACATCAGAGTGAACTAATTCTAGAATAATTTTTCTTTTAGAATTAGATATGTTAAACTTTTAATGATGATGCTTGCTTATAACATAATGTTTACAAAAAGGTAAAGATACCTTTGTGAGGCCCGAAAGTAGCTTCTGCTCGACTAGAATTTTCATACCTTATTCAAACATATGTCCAAGTTTGCAGTGCCATACCATTGCAGATTTTTCACTTGAACCATCTGAAGCAACACATGCTTCTGCTTCCTACAAAGTCTCTCCTATCAACATATACAAGTTTGCAGCTATTTTTTGTGCCTTCATTAGTACCAGTACACCTCAGATTATTTTTATAATCCCCTTTTCAATTTCAACCTTGCACCCAAAATCATCTAGCACTCATAGAGATAGTAGATTTTTATTTGAACGTCGATCATCAATTATAAACATAAATCCTCCTGAGAAAGGTTCATAATGAGAAAACCATGCTCTTTGAGAGGTCATATGCCAAGTAGTTGCTGTGTCAAGGACCCAAACATCAAAAAATTTCTTTTTATATATGTTAGTCATCGTTGCCTCGCTACAAAGAGGAACCTTTCAAATTCCAATAATCCTTCTTCAAGTGACCATTTTTGCCACAGTTGTAGCACTTGATTTTCTTTTTACTCCTTGATTTTTATTTACCCTGTTTCTATCTCCTATTGGAGCCAGGTTCTGTTGATCTCCCTCTCATCATCACCAATGCCTCAGCTTATTGTGAACTTGCCAACTTGTCTTCCTTGTTCTTGCGCCTACTTTCTTCCTCTAGAACAGTGGCTACAACCTCATTGAAAACCAAATAATCTATGAGGACATTATTTATTAGGTTGATGATGAGTTGATCATACGAATCATGTAGACTCTGAAGTAGAAGTTCAGAATGTTCATTTGACTCTACTTTATATCCTAACGATGTGAGTTGAGAAAATAAAGTATTCAAAGTATTTATGTGCTCTGTCACTGAAGTAGATTCCACCATCCAAAGAGTGTAAAGCCATCTCTTAAGGAAAATTTTATTGTGGATTGATTTGGCCTCATACAGTCTCGTGAGTTGATCCCATATCTCCTTTGCGGTTTTCTTTTCTTCTACGCTTGATAGTATCTCATATGGTAATGCCAAATAAAGATCTGCAACAACATTCTCGTCCATCTCGTTCCATTTATTATCATTTGTGAATTCTTTCGGCCTTTTGCTGATAGCCACTAGGCAATTATCTTTTCTCAATATTGCCTTTATTTTTAATTTTCACAGTGAGAAATTTCTCTTATTAAATTTCTCAATTTCAAACTTTGCCTCCATTACTTCTATCACAATTCACAAACCAGATACTCTGATACCACTTGTTATGAAAGAATAGAATATGATCGGGTAGTGAATGGTATAGAGTAAATTGCAGCTAAAATAATTAAGATAATAAAATAGAAAAAAATATTAAACACACAGAATTTAACGTGAAAAATCCCAAATAAATTGGGTAAAAACCACAGGCAAGAATAGAAGAGTTCACTATGAAAAATAATAAGAGTTATAACACTACTTGTTGTGTTTGTGACATGAATTTTGATGGAAGACATGTTGGCTTCGCACTTTGGACAAGTTTTGGGTGTTTTGGACGAGTTTGGTATGTGTATTGTATGTTTTGGGCAGACATGGATAGACACACGGGCAGGAACACGGGGGTGTTATTGGCCATGTTGAAACCTGCCAATTTATCCAGAACAATACACGGGCGGGAACACAGGCGTGTTTCAGGCCGTGTTTCGACTCCGTTTTTACTCCAGAAGACTACACGGGACGAGACACGCCCATGTAGCGACCAGAGGTGTCCAAATTCATTTGGAAAGCATTTTTCTCCTATTTTTCTCTCCACAAACTCTATACATAAGCCTTGTATCAATTTAGGGTTAAGTAATTCGGCCTATTCATCATTGTTAGATGTCTAAATACTCTTTGTATGCTATTTTTACAGTCATAGTGAAATCTCTCCTCCTCTGCCCGTGGTTTTTATCCATATTGGGGTTCTTTACATAAATCATTGTGTCTATTCTTATTTACTTTGTTTTGTTATTGTGTGTGTGTTTGTTTGCATTCACCTATTGCTTCCGCTACGACTCTAACAAACTGGTATAAGAGCTAAGATTATTTTTCCCGGGTTTGATCTTGGCGTTGTTTGATCTAAACAATGGCATCGTTAAAGTATGATATTCCTCTATTGGATCGTAGCACAAGATTCACGTTATGGCAGGTTAAGATACGAGCCGTACTCGCTCAGATGGAGTTAGATGATTATATTTTAGGGTTTGATCAGATGCCCGCGTCATGGACAGATGATGTAAAAAGGCATAAAGATCATAAAGCCTTGACACAAATACATCTGTATTTGTCAAACATAATTTTATAGGATATAATGA